>JAKGSA010000712.1:112667-188631 GCA_033558755.1 Philaethria dido
TCTGGCTCGCGACCACTATCATGTCAAAGACGAACCGCCAAATATCTTATGATGTGTTCCGGTTCGATGGCATGTAAGCCAGGTTTTCCCCTTTCCTACCCATCCTTTCCCCAAAATGTGGTGGTTCCGATAGCGGACTACTACATTATCCTCCCTTTCCATCTGAATCCTCTAGGTTGGCAACGTATCATGGGCGAAGGTAACCACTTACCATCAGGCGGTCCTTCTGCTCGTTTGCCATCCGGTATCCATAAAAAAAAAAAAATCGAGCAGAATGTTTAAAACATATCTCTATCTCGCTGTTATAGGAAAAAACGTGAAGTTGTTTTTTTCAATGAATTTTTAGGTACAAGAATTTTGTCATTATTTTTTATATTATATCAGTATAAGTATTATATTAATTACATATTATTTGAACTTATTGTAACTTATTTTTCTTTATTTCATAAATCAAAAAGAAAATTGACACTTCCAATGTTTGACGTGACATTTTTTGACTGAACTCTAATATGAGTCAACTTATCCACTACTTTATTATTACATTCTTGACAATAGTCAATATAATATCAACTTCAAATTCACTAACTGTAACATAAAGGACTTTGACAAAACTTTATACGACAAGCAATTTTGAATTTTATTACTAAGTATTATGACTTATTTTATATTGATCTTATATTAGTTATCCCCAAAAGACTCTCTCAATTGCTAAATAGTTGATTTGTTTCTCTTTGTAGTTGTTACAAGGTTCAATATCGGTAGAGGCAATTTCTTTTAACGTCAGGAAATTGGTGCTTTAGGTCACGTGACTTATATAATTAATTCGAGGAAATTTGCAATTTTGCCCTAACGATATGTTTCTTGTTCCAATAATACTTTATTTTCTATTTCTAATATTGTTTTGTTGTATGTATTTATTTTAGACACTATATTTAATAAATGGTTGTTATATAAACTCTTTAAAGGTATAAAAGTTCTACCAAAATCAGTTTAACCGTTTTTAAAACAGGCATAAGTATTTTTTTTAGCTTAACGCTTTATCCTGTACATAGAAGGATAGGCAGAGGGAAACAGAGAACCTAGTGTTAAGACAGTCTGTTCTCTTTTAACATTTCCGTTCCCCAATTTCTGCTAAATTGAAGCATTGCGTGCTGAGTGACGGAACTCAACACCGCGCTTTGCTTTGTTAAGCATCATATATATATCATAAGTCACTTAACACGCAATATCCCAATTTCAGGTGGAAAGAGGAGAACGTAGTGTCTTGACACTAGGTATATTTTACTAGTAATATTCATAATCACATTAGTAAATGTATAAAATAGTAAATTTAGATACTTCACTTAAAGATCATTTAAATTAAATTCTAACATACAATTTCAACTAACTTATTATTACATAACATAATATATTCCTAGAACTTTCAACTAAAATAAAAGAGTAACAAAACTTAATCAAAACCGGTCAATCCAAAATCCTCTTTAAACTAAGTTATATATGAAGTAAATCTCTTTAAACGAAGTATGGAAAAACGAAAAAGAAAAAAGCCATACAGGATGCGTTGAGAAGACGTCTTATTCCACTTGTCTTACGAGATGGGGACTCTAATAATAGTATTTTCTTGTTTATTTAAGCTACGCTATTGAAGCCACCATGGCACAGTAGAACCGACTGTAAACGCGATTGGTTGTGGGTTCTAATTCGAGGGAATGATTATATATATATATATATACTTTTTTATTTAACTTCTCGTGTATGCAAAAGTGCGGCGTTGTGTTCCGCAAATCAACAAATAATGTCTTGGATATTAAAATATACGTGATAAATCCGGTTAAAATAGATAGAGAACCTAGTGATAAGACACTCCGTTCTCTTTTTAACATTTCCGTTTCCCACTTTCCGTATTAAGT
Organism: Philaethria dido; assembly: GCA_033558755.1. Taxonomy (NCBI): domain Eukaryota; kingdom Metazoa; phylum Arthropoda; class Insecta; order Lepidoptera; family Nymphalidae; genus Philaethria; species Philaethria dido. The sequence continues at coordinate 114,578 of JAKGSA010000712.1, forward strand.
GCTGAGTGGCGGAACTTAACGCCGTGCTTTGCCTTGATACAAGAGCGAGTAAATGAAAATACTAAATATTATTTAAAATAGTATCAAAATTAAAAAAAAATGTTAAAATAGTATCATCTATTATTATGTGTATAAATTGTAAAAATCAAAGATCTCGTTTGTAATGAGACTCTTCTTTCTATTTTATGCTCATATAAAAAAAATTATATAGATATTTTTACTAATATTAGTATCCACGTTGACGCGTTAACAACGCGTTGTCTTTAGGAATGTATATGTCACTTTATATAAACATGGATGTCAAACGTTAATTTAATATATTTTTTATGCATTATTTAAAAAAAAATGTTAGCATTCTGTACTCTTTCTCTATATAAACTATAAGAGCCAAGCTTTCGTAAAAAGGGGTACGAAGTTTTTGCTTTACGTATTTATATATAGATAACTATTTTTTTTAACTTTTTATCTATACTTATTGTATGTAGCATTCGTTGTATAAAAATAACCAACAACAATATAGGATTTAAATTTCCAAGAGGAATGGTGTCAGCAATGCGGAATCAGTATTGGGAGATTAATTTGCGTCGACCAATTCGTATCGTCGTTTAATAAAGGATTCGAAGCTTTGACCCGATTAACAATTAACATGTGCTTGCACTCTTATTAATTATGTAAAGCTTATTGTGAAATAAATTGTCGTTTTTTTAAATATATCTAAAAATGTCTATGATTTGTTTTAATATTTAAGTTCTTTTATATTAAATGGGTAATCATAGAAGATATTATCAACACTTTGCTCCCTATTTGCGTTCCATTTCTAGACATTGTATCTTAATTGTCGTAACTCAACGCTGTAATTTGTCTTACTAGAGCGGGGGTAAGAAGATAAATGAAATTGATATAATATTTCGACCAAGTGAGGATCAAACCCACATTCATAGCGCTTTCAGTCAGGCACTTTCAGTCGTGCAGTAGGCACGAAATTACTTATATATGTACTTATATATATTTTTAAAACATTTTATGTGGCAAAACTTTTGCGGACGGAAAAGTACCTATAAAATTTGGCATAGTTACTTTATATGGAGAAGGAGTACACAAAGTCAATATTTTTTATACTAATGCGTTAGAAATATATTAACAAAATAAATTTTATAGATACAAGTTTCTAAGGCAATACGTAGTTTACGTCAACGATGGCTAGTGTTTCTTGATTAAAAAAAACTAGAGAACGAAGTGACGTGTCACCTAAATAGAAATTAAAAAAAAAACAAACTTCAAACAAAAACGTATGCTTACTAACTAATTCGAGTAACATTACTAACACAATTAATAGCTTGTTAAGAGCTTGTTCTACTCGTACTAGTTAAAACGGTACCAATTTGGAAAGTTATTTGATGTTTGGAAATAGCGTACTTTAGGAGAAAACAGAATTTATGTATATTTTGAGTTTTGTATTAACAATCACATATTTAAGGGAAAGCGCGGCGTTGGGTTCTGCCACTTCCGCAATGCCTCATGTTTTTAGAAATAGTCTTTGGGTAGCAGAAATTAGTAAAAATCTCTCTACAAAGATGCTAACAAAAATAGGTTGTAACAAGCGTATAAGAATTTCAACGCAGCTGGATAAGAACGTATGGTTTAGAGGTCAGGGCGCTTGGATGGCTTCTAAGAGGCTCGGGTTCGAATCCCGCTGCGTTCAAAATTTTGATACGTTTTCTATAGATATTTAACGGATGTTGATAAACCTTTAAATTAGGTAACACGTAAGGCCAATTGTAAAAAAATGTGTAATTTGGCCCTAATATTACGATAAGTAGGCTAAAAAATAAGGTCATCGTCGCGGAGTGGTTTCAGGCGTCTGACTCTGTACGCGAATGGTAATGTGTTCGATTCCGAGAACAGAGTGTCTTGATTCTAAGCTCTCTTGGATGTTGTGTATATTATAAAAAAATAATTCTTTTATTTTTTTCTTACAGGTACGTTGCTTCAACTTTGAACAATACATCTATGAAACTCGTAAAATTCTTCGAGAAGTAAGTTCTTACGTTAAGGTTTATAGCCATTTTTTACTTTACTATGAGTAAATATATAGAAACTATTTATGAAAATTATTTTAAAATGATATATTCAAGCATTACATTATTAAATCACATATTGAAATTAAGTATTAAGGTCTATAGTAGCGCAGAGGCACAAGCGTGCTTCTATGAATGCGACTGGTTGTGGGTTCGATTTCCACTCTAGTGAATAAAAATATTCAATAATATTTAGTATTTTCATTTACTCGCTCTGGTAACAAGGCAAAGCGCGGCGATGAGTTCCGCCAATTAGCACGCAATAATTCAATTTAGCGGAAAGTGGGAAATGGAAATGTTAAAAAGAGAACGGAGTGTCTTATCACTAGGTTCTCAGGATCCCTCTGCTTACCCTGCTATATGTGGGATACAGCGTGAAGCTAAAAAAAGTATCGATTTTCTAACTTAACAGGCATATAATAAAAACAAATTAACTTTAAAACTTGTTAAGCAATAAACAATCATAAACAGACATCATTAGACATTAAGTAATTCATTAAAATGGCGGAACTTCATAAATTCTAAGTGATTAAGAGAAAGCCCACAATAAATTTTGTGACAATGTACAGGAACATCACTATAAAGCTCAACAATCGTGTTTATTTTTAAAACTATTTCAAAATTTATATTTAACCTGTCACTTGCCGCGCTTTTTGTTGTCAAAAAATTTACGACCGACTTCCGGCGTTTTGACACGATGATTATTTTGTTTCTTTTTTTTTTTAATCAAAGACACAGGTATTGTAATTGATTTATTGTCGTGTTTTGTTTAAATGAAACCTTTTTGGTTATTTTTAAAAGATATTATTGATTGTAAGAATTGTATACTGAAGTCGCTATGTAATAAGTCTTAATTATTATTTTAGCTCTCTTCAAGTGACAAAATTTTAAATAGAAATCAACATATATGGCATACTGGCACAGTGGAATATTGTACAACTTTTTTTTATATTTATTCTGACCACTACGGACACGTGGACCGTAACTTTTGTCAACTTCCACAATATTTTCATATCACTTAACTAAGCTTAGGAAATAAGATATTTTTTTCCAAAGTGAGTCCAAGTATTTTAGATGCCTACTTAATATATTATTATTACTTATAATACTTAATATTACTTAACATTACTTAATATTACTTAACATTACTCAATATTAATTACTCAACATGTAATGTACAACTTTAAAAGCTATGGTTGTAGGTTCGGTCTCCACTCGGGGGAAAGATATATTTAAATTATTTGAATTTTGCCGCTTTGGTAAGATAAAGCGCGGCGTTGAGGTCCGATGTCTTGGCACTAGGTTATTTTTGTCTACTAATCATTAAGATCTGAGTAAATTCTCCCTTGACTAGGATTTGAACCACGAACAACTAAGTATATATAATAACAAAATTGGCAGTATGTTAATTTTATCTGTTTTCAAAATACAATAATTAATTCCTACCCCACCGTACATAGCTTTCGTTCCCTTCCCTTATCCCTTTTACCATTCGGGGAAAAGAACCTATGACCTCATTCACCAATAACATAAATCCATCAAGATATTTATTATTGTAACATCATAAGAATGTATCACAAAAGATGCTGTGTAACGGCGGCATTATCAAAGACGTATTCATCTCACACCGACCCGTGATTCATATGCTAAGTAGATCTAAATCTGTTTTCTTTATACATTCCCAAGCAAAATCTTGGTAATTTTAATACGAAATGAAAGTTATCTTTTATTATTGTAGATACTAATAATATTATTTCCTTGCATTGCCTTGCCAATGCCTCAATTCGGCGTAAAGTGGGGAACGAAATTGTTCAAAGAGAATGGAGTGTCTTAACCCTAGGTTCTCTGGTTCCCTCTGCCTACCCTGCTATATGCGGGATACATCGTGAAGCTTAAAAAAATATCAAAGAATAATTTATTTATAATTTTTATAGTAAACTTAAAAAGTTTACCATAAAAAATCATAAGTATATTTTAAAATCTTACATGTAGGTAATTTTACCATTTTAATTACCATTTTGTTGACAAACTTGAATGTTTTACCATTAACAACCAAATTACATATTTAATTCTAAGAAAAATATGTAGTTTTACCATTATTATAATTGTTAACTCATTCAAATTGCGTTTAACTTCATATCATAGCAATTCCGACCACGTATTGCTTATTTAACTTGTTTATTACTTAGAAATTACGAGAAGGTATTCGTAAAAAGACAGTACTAAATTCGTGTATGTACGGAATATGTATACATTCCAACCTAAAAGTTAAGTAAGATTATAATATTTAGTATTTTATTTTCCTTGCTCTGGTAACATAGCAAAGCGCGGCGTTGAGTTCCGTCAGTCAGCACGCAAATGGGCGGAAAGTGGGGAAATCTTAAGAGAACGGAGTGTGTTAACACTAGGTTCTCAGGTTCCCTCTGCCTATCCTGCTATGTGTGGGATACAGCCTGAACTACTTGTGAGATATGAACTTATTCTCTGTCTGATTATCTGATCTGAATTGATTCTAAAACAATAATTTAATTAAAAACTCAGCAATCAAGTTCAATTCGGCCAAAATTGGCGAACGGAAATCTTAAGAAAACGGAGTGTCTTAACACTAGGTTCTCAGGTTCCCTCTGCCTATTCTGCTATGTGCGGTATACAGCGTGAAGCTAAAAAGTAGTAAGTACTATAAGAAATATTGGAATGACTCACGAGAACGCCACGTCTCGCACCGAACTTGCCGCCTGCATTTACAATGTTATTTTTACGTGATTCTATTTCTACGCGTGGAATTAGCTTCTTTTGGGTTACGTATCAATTGAGTATTCAGTTTTTTGTAAAATATTTGATATTATTACCACTGTGTTAGCAGGTTCTTATTGATGATTGAATGAAATAATTAAGATTTAATCAAAAAAATATATTCGATTCTAAATAAAATGCTTTAAAAATAAAATTGTTACGAATAACTCAAAAACTACTTGTCAAATGTAACTAAATTTAAATGGTAAAATAAGAACCACTTACGATTATATAGAAAAAAGATTTATCCAAATTTATTGCTTCAGTAAAAAGTTATGCGGTAACACATACAAAAAAATATTTATTTGAAATCGGTTAGAAATGCTTAGAATTACTACTGCGTATTGTTTTTGTTTTAAAGCTTAGTTTTAAGTTTGGAAATCGAACTCACAACTATTGTGTTCGCAGTTAGTTTATATACCACTGCACTACGATGGTTTCCAGAGAACGGATTTTTTTGACAAAAGGTTCTCTTTGAGTACACTTGCTTCGCGGGAAACGCCTCAGCCTTCTTATTTTTTTACATACATACATACATAGCTTCAAGCATTATCCTGCATATAGCAGGGTAGGCAGAGAGAATCTAGTGTTAAGACACACGGTGTCCCACTTTCCGCCGAATTAAGGCATTGCGTGCTGAGTGGTGGAACTCAACGCCGCGTTTTGTCTTGTTACCAAACTCAGGAATTTTTTATTTTTTTTATATCTTCACGTTATATTCCGCATAGGCTTAGGGGAAGTCACCTGACTTGAGTATCTAATGCCAAAACATCCGTTCGCCGCTGTTCCTCCGAATTCGAGGCATTGCGAGTAGCGGAACTCAACGCCGCGCATTATCCTACCAGAGCGGAGATATTAAGCTACTTAGTAACCGGTAGTAATAATAATATAGTTAACATAACCTAGCCACAAATAATTGTGCTATAGCATACACGATACTAATTACTGAGGTCAACCGCATCGATTTTAGATCAGACGGATTTAATTTCAAAGATATCTTTTATAAATCTTCAATAGAAAACGTTCTATTTATACTTAAGGCCTTTCTTGTCATTATGGCACAGTGAGTGACTGTGAGCACGATAGTTATATATTCAATCTCTACTGGAGGAAATCATTATATTTTTTTTACTTCTCTGCGCTAGTAAGATAAAACGCGGCGTTGAGTTCCGCCACTTGATACGTAATATCTTAAAAATGGATGCGAATTAAAGAAGTAGTGTCTTAGTACTTCTCTTCGTCTACTCTGTTAGGGAAGGAAGGATCTATAATATAAGCATTTTTAGTGTATTTGCATATCGTCATAAATTAAAAAAACAAACAATTTATACCTCGAATTCGGGCACAAAGTGGAAAACGAAGATTAGATATTATTATTGAAAAATTAAAAAAATGCTTAAAGCGAATACTCCTTTTTTTTTTTAAATGTTAGTAGTTCAGTTCTCTCAATGGAAATCGAAATTACAACCATCGTGTTTACAGTCAGTTACTACCCCACTAAGCTATGATGGTTTGATGATGATTTGTAGAGAATGGAGTGTCTTTACACTCTCTCGCTGTCTCTCTGATTACATACATACATACATAGCTTCACGATATATCCCGCATATAGCAGGGTAGGCAGAGGGAAACTAGTGTTAAGACACTCCGTTCCCCACTTTCTTCTGAAAGGCTCTGATTATATTGCTATAATAAGCGTGAAATAAAAAAAAAACACAATCTATGTGACTTTCCATACAGTGTAATATTACAGTATGTGTAATACAAAACCTAACAATGTGCTAACGTCTTTCCGAAACATCAAACAGAGGCGGCCTACTTTCACTAATCTTTTTGGGGCGGTCGTAAGATGAACGTAATTTGGGAAATACATACATACATACATATGTATATTTTTAGATAAATTAATGGATGGATGGATGGATGAGAAGGTAGTGACACGACACTCTGTCCTTTGATGAAGGTGATTGATAATAGTTATCTCTTCAAATTTCTTCTAGTTGTAGAGGTCTAGTTGTGAGAATAGATATAAAACGAGTTGTCAACTTCCGCTTTATCCTGCATACCAGAGTAGCAGAGGATCTAATGTTAAAATAGTCCGTTCACAGCTTTCCGCCTAAATTTGGGACATAGTGTGTTAAGTGGCGGAACTCAACACCGCGCTTTGTCTTGCTAGAGTTGAGATATATACATATATATATATATATATATATATATATATATATATATATATATATATATATATATATATATAAATATTTTGAGCAATCCTTCCCCTAAGTGGGAATCGAACCCACAAACGATCATATTTACATTCAGTTCCTCTCTCCTTACACCATGATGGCCCTCAAGGATAATTATTAATTAATATTTGGCATGTATTTATTTTTTATTATATTTTTCGGACCAAACCCTGAGATTACGTAAACTATTAAAATATACAAAAACATATAGAAAGAAGTATTCACCCTACTTAAATAGCGTTGTCATGGCAACGACTGCGTCTCCACGGCGCCACGAAGAATAGGACCCCAGATTATTCAGATGACTCTTAGAAATAATATTTTAGCTAACTTTTACACCCTAGTGGCACTCTTAGTATTTTCTCAATGTAATGGTTATGGATTGGAATCCTATAATTTTTTTTTAATTAGGTTCTTAGATTTTTAAGTGAAATGTGATTAAATTCTTCTTATACAGATACTAACAAACATTTAAAAAATTAAACAACAATGTGGGTAAAGCGTAATACTGCAAAATTGTTTAAAGTGGTGCTAACATATGTGGTTTTTAATAGACTATCAAATATAAAAAAAAAGAAATGTCTCAATACGACGGAAAGTGGGGTAGGGAGTGTTTTCACACTAGGTTCTCAGGTTCCCTCTGCCTACCCTGCTATATGCGGGATACAGCGGGAAGCTATAAAAAAAGAAATCAATAGTTCCAAAAATAATGCGATATTTTTACATAAATATGTAAATTTAAAGAATTTATAAAAAATATATTCGGCATTCTTTAGTGAATTCATAATGAATAATGAATAAATCTTAAATTCTATTTATGTTCTGTATTTAGGCCTTAAGCTTTTTAGGTCACGGCAGCTGATCAAGTATCATATATCAATATCAGATGCTCAATCGATAAGTGCATCCTTTTGTGAATGAATAGACCGTTATCTGAGTAAAAAGTTAATTCAAATTATTAATAAATACTGCAGTGAAGTGTGGAAAAAGGAGTGTCTCGACACTATGCTCTCTTTGTCCACCTTGATGTTGGAGATAGATGAAAATGAAAAAAAAAAAATATATAGCATATTGCATTTTGCCCTTATAGTACAGTTGTTAACTATTTAATTTCTTTTTTCATTGTGGGCTTAAATTCTGCATGTTAGAATAATTGTTTTTAAAAGTATGAATTTTATTATTTAGCTCCCTTAATATCGCGACATAGTGGAACAGAGTTTGGCTATAGATTATATTTACACTGTTTTGATTTTTTCGCTTTTCTAAAAGAAAACGCGGCGTTAAGTTCCGCCTCTATGCACAATATCCCAATTACAATCCGAAAGATCAGAACAGACCCTACAGTGTTGACATTGGTGACTCTGTGATTACACTGCTAGGTGACATACAGCGTGAAGCTGCAAAAAATATGTATATTTATAAAACTTTACATTCCACTATCCAAGATGTCAAATTTAATATTTACTTGGAAGAGTAAAAAAATCCTAAACTAAAAAGAATTTTAGTAATTTTCATTCATTTCTTTTCGCACCTATATATTTAATAAAAAATATAAGATGTCCATATATTTTTTTCAATAAAATCTATGATAAGAACTTAAAAATTAATACCAAAGCCATAAATAAATAGTGATAATAAATAAATATAAAATTTTATTGTCTCAGAAAACGTTAATGAGGTGTTCTTTTTACAATGCCACCTGCAGAGTGCATTTGTAACTTAACTAAAAAATGTCTGGTTTCTGTTTAAAAATTGTATTTTTTCTTCTAAATTGTAATTTATGTCAACCCTTGTCTTATATGATTTAGGACTAAGGTATTCGGTTTTAGATTTCAACACCTATTGTTGAGATAAAAGAGAAAAATTTATATTATTTTATTTTTATTGATATATAGAATAAAATATGGGTATGTGTTTTGTAAAAATATGGGATGCTGAGAGAATAGATATTGATTTTTGATTGTGCAGATAAATATTTCTTTCAGCATTTTTTAAATTGTAATGATTTAATATTACAAATGCGGAAGATTGTGTGGATGGAAATGTTTGTGGCACTTTCACGCAAAAACTACTGAATGGATCTAGAAACGTTACATTTATATAGCTAAAACATTAGAATAAGACATAGGAAAAAGACAAAGATTTTGCACATTGCAAGTCCTTGCATATGCTTTAGATTGTGAGCTTAGACAGATTCTAGTGATATGTACTTTCCAACGATTTATTGATATTACGCGGTATTGGCAAAACGTAACGCCTTCATAATCAGATCGGTGAAACGAAACATTTGAAATAAAAACACTCTATATAAAGAGTCACAACCCAAATACTCAATAAAGACGTTACTGTAATAACATAATTACTTTAAAAAATCTAGATTTTTGCTAAAGTATGAATTATTTATTCAAAGAAACACTAAAACACTGCGATTTGCGCTAATAAAAATTCCACAATTTCTCTTATCATCTTTATTAGTTTAACGACCTGACTCTGAATACTAAAATCTCCTTTATTACCACTAATAAGTACATAACAAAGCCATCAAGACGTAAAGAGCCTTTTGCGAGGGACATTTGTGATACTGTAGATAACCAAAACTACTTGCCAATTCTACCTTGCAGTTAAATGAGTGAATTTTTACTCTATTACGATATATTTAAGGTTTAAATTGGTTTAGATTAGGTCGAAGCAGTGGTTATTAGGATATGGCGATAAAACGAGAAGCAAACAGTAAAGTTTGCCTATTGTTGTAATCTCCACTCAACTTTAAATATAAAAGGAACCGCATTTTTTTCATTTATTTAGTTTTTTTATATAAATTCTTCTACCTGAGTTTAAAGGTAACGTTTTTGAAGGTCTGCATTTTTGTATGGCGCCGTTTCTAAGCTAAGAATTTTGATTGTGATTTACGTGGTTTGTTTCCGTTTTCTATTTTTTTTGTTAGTGATGTATCACTCCGTATTTTGTTTTTATAAATGAAAACATCTGCAGCAAACTCTGCTATGCTCAACTTTTAACGTTTTCTAAAATATTTTTCTCATCCTGTGTGTGAATGATTCTTTAAGAATAATAAATTTGTTGAACGTTGAACTTAGATTCGCAAATAATTCAATTCGAATTATTTTATGTGAATGTAGCCGGCTCATAGACTATAGATGGAAAAGAGAAGCGACAAGGTAGTAGCCATGGTCTTCTGCCATAGGAACCACCACATTCTGGGGAAAGGATGGATGGGAATAGGGAAAACCTTACTTGCATGTTATTAAACAAGATCACGTTAGATATTTGGCGGTTCATCTTTGATACGATAGTGGTCGCGAACCAGTCGGAGGACGAACCTCCTACCACCTAATTACTGGGATACCCGCCTCTTACGGGACGCTACACAGAGGCGGAGAGGGATTGTATTCGATCTTCGTCTACTCATAGGGAAAAATTAAACCCACAAAAGAATTGAACCCACAATCACTGTTATTATTATTACATTTAGGCATTCTGTTACAATTTGTTTTAAATTTTATAGTTACAATGTACTACAATGTTCCATTTAACTAAATATAAAGCGATATAAAGGACCGTTTTCACAATATATTTTCTGAGAATAGTTGCGATTTTTGACAATAGATTACTCTTAAAGGTGAAATGAAAGCTATTCAGAATTTAACATAGCTTCTAGAGCTTTCGTTTGAATTATTTAGTTTTTTGTTAAGCTGAATTCAAACAGCTATGCATAATTTTAAAAATTATCTGTATTTATATTCTATATAAAATGCTTGTGTTACTTCGTGACTGATAGACAACGTACGGGCCAAATACTGTCCATAGAAAGATGAAATCAGGCATGTACGCTTAGGCTTTAGGTTAGGCTGTAGAGGAGCACTGAAAGAGGAATTCTCGAAATTCCGACGAGTGGGGAACGGTGACTTAACACTAGGTTCCCTCTGCTTACCCTGCTATATGCGGGATACAGCGAGAAGCTATGTATGTATGTTAAATTATATTGTTTACTTTTTTACCAATCACTTTGCCAATACCATGCTGAATGGGAACACACGAAGGACATTCTTTTATTATCGTATTTTCTTAATAAAAATCAATAACAACAAAGTCACAACTGTACGATAAATACAAAATAAATATCGAGACACTTTGACACCTCTTTTAACCTTTTTAAAGAATGAAGATGTAAAACAGCTTATTCTTAAACGCGAGCCTTGGTAAACAATGAACGACGCGGGCATCGAACCCGCCCTTTGGTTCTGGAGTGAGGTACCTCATTAAATATTTTAAAAATACATTTTACGACTTAAAAGTATGTGAATGTAATTTTCTTTGCTGGCATCTTTATAACCGTGTAGGGGTTTTTGTTTTGGAATTAAAGGTGTAATAATTACACTTGAGTGGTAATTTACGGGAAAATCGGTGAACAGAGTGTCTGGACACTAGGTTCTCTCTGTCTGCCCTGTTGTGGAAGAGAAAGCAAAAAACAGTATCTCTCGCAGGTAAATTGTGTTATAGATGTAATTGAAGATTTGCGATGCCTTAATGACTTGTCAAACACATGTTAATGCGTGTATCATTTTCTTAATTTAATGTGTTTTAATATTAGCTTTCTGCAGTTTTACTCCACATAAATTTCTCTCTTATCTTCTTTCTTTCTAATTCCTCCAATATACATTTTCGTAAAAAAGGAAAAAAATCATGTAATATAACAAAGCTTTATTAAGATAAGATTTGTAGTTACGTACAAACATACATACATTTAAATTCTTACCTTTAAAGAAGTACCAAAATTAATAATACGGTATTTTTCATACAATAGCTGTAGTCAATGTGTATATTCAGCACACTTTCAAAAAGGCCAGTTTGAGCACACCCGCCCCGCAGGTGATGGACGGACACGCGCCTCGAATTATTATTATACGCATTCCCATAGAATTAGGGGAAGCTTGAAATATGATAAGCATTGTTTTATATTTCTATAATTAACTCGGCTTTTTAGTATACAATTTTTGTATTGTATGTATGTGTAGTGTGTTATGGGATATTGATTTCCGGTTATTTTAAATTTGGCAAGGTTGTTTTGAAGGGTTGTAGTGACTATGTTTATTGCTCTCTGTTTTTGTAAATCTCTTTGTTTTAGAATATACTAGGTACTTATCGTTAAATGGGCTAAATTTCACATACAATTTATAAATTGTAGCCTATGTGTTATAGTGTTGCACAAGATATATTACTGTAAATTTTAATTTAAATCTATTCAGTAGTTTTTGTGTAAAAGAGTAACAAACATCTATCTACCCACACACACTTACACATTTATAATACTAATTCGTAAACACGGTCATGCTCTTAAAAAAAAGATAGCATCTGTATTAAAAATAACATCTGTCCATCCTGCATGAAAATGGTTTATATATTAAGGTAAGCCTGTCGTGGCGCATTGGCACAAGCGCTCGAAGGGTTGTGGGTTCGATACCCACTCCATGAAATGAAAATATAATATTTATTATATAACGTTTAGTATTTCCATTTCCTCGCTCAGGTAACAAGGCAAAGCGCGGCGTTGAGATCCACCACTCAGCACGCAATACCTCAATTTGGCGTAAAGTGTTAAAAGAGATCGGAGTGTATTAACACTAGGTTATCTGGTTCCCTCTGTCTACCCTGCTACGTGCGGGATACAGAGTAAGCTTTAAAAATACCTCGCTCAAAAATAGAACCGACGATTTCTTAAATTTTGTAACTACTGTTACACAATATTTATCCTTACTAAAAGTTCAATACAATTATCAATATTATAGACTATAAAATCAAAACTATCCTATATTAGATTTAATGTCTCAGAACAATGTAATGTTGGCTTTGTAGGTAAATGAAAGGCAAATAACTGGGCGTATTTAATTATGTACGAGCTTTGTTGTTTAAACGTAACCCGTGTTAAGTATTGTGAAATTGATTTTGAATTTATAAATATTTTATGATACTTGTTTACATATTAGTATGTATATTTATTAAGATTTTAACAAAAAAGAAAACTGACTTCTAATAAAATGCAGTAAGAAGTAAAATTATTACGAAAAACTCAAAAACTACTTGTCAGATCTTAACGAATTTTAATTAGAAACACTAACTGTAATATTAAAAAGGAATCATCAAAATTGATACACCCAGTAAAGTTAGGGCATCACACATAAAAAAACATGTACAGTGGAATTGAGAACCGAGAGAATAGCTTCACGCTTAGTGTTAGGACACTCCGTTCTTTATGTACCGCCTGAATTTGAAACCTCTTTTAAGAGACCATCGTGTATCGTGCAGTGGGACAGAGTCTGAATGCAAAAATTACTGGCTGTGGATAAAATTCCCTCTTCGGGGAGTGACATTAAAATTTCTCCGATCTGGTAATACACGCGGCGTTGAGTTCCGCCACACACACAAACGCCATGTCTTGAATTTTGGGTGGAAAGTGGAAAACGGACTACTCTGCGGGATCTTATTCTAGACACATACCTAAACTGACGGCAGATTAGTGGGTTCGATTTCCGGTTGACGTTTTGAAACCGTAACCAGATTGTGAACAATATTTATCCTAACAATAAACATTTAATACCCGTATCGAAATAGTGCCAGTGGGCTGTAACGTAATGACTCCAAATTACAAATTACAAGGGGTTAGACCACCAGAGCGTGTGGGATATCGCGCACGAAATTAGTTTGAAAATATTTATTGTAGATTTCTTGAGATGATTTATGGGTATTCTGTATTCATTAGGGCAAGCACGAAAACTTGCGACAAAGTATTGGTATCGTTATCGAAAGCATTTTGTATGGGAAAACGTTAGTTCCTCTTACGCATGATAGGGGCGCTTTTTAATTCCCATACAAATTCTTTCGATAACGATTCCAATACTTTGTCGCAAGATTTCGTGCTTGCCCTACTGTTCTTAAAATTAAATGACAAGACAAAAAGACATAAACGTAAACTTTTCTCTCTCACTCTAAAAAAACGACAAACACAAATAAAAAAAATAATTATTTAAAATTTGAGGTTCACATTAAAAAATACAATCAAAATTACGCTTTACCCTGCATAGCGGGGTAGTCAGGGTGAACCTAGTGTTAAGACACTCCGTTCGCTGTTTTCCATCAGAATTCGCGACGTTATTTGTTAAATGGTTCAACTTAAAACCGCTCTTTAAGGACGGAGAAATGAAAATAATTTAAATACAATTATATCCCCGAACACGAACCCCCAACCAATCGTGCTTGCAGTGAAATTCTGTCCCACTGCGCTACGATGGCCTCAGTATATTAATAATATGCTATCGTATTACAAAAATATAATATTACAACAAAGCACCGCCTCGTTAGGAGTCATTGATAAGTAAGTGATCTATGTATTTGCAGAATGCTGAAATGTAATACTTAATTTATTGTATTTCTTAAATTTTCCATTATGACATATTGACATAGTTATATTTTATTTCCAAAAAAAATCATTTAAAAGGATTTTTTTATTTCGTAAATAAAATATTCTTCTGCTAGAAACAATTGTTTGGCAAGAGAGAATTTTTATACGTTTTCTAAAAATGTTTTTCGTTTCCGCACATAACAGGGTAGACAAAGGGAACCCGATTACCTAGTGTTAAGACACTCCGTAAAAAGCATAAGGACCCCCGGAGGGCATGCATGAAGAGGTTAATGACTGTGGACGAGGAGAAAGAGATATGCAGGGACCGTAGCGTTTGGCGCTCCGTTCTCTCTGATTACGCCGCTAGGGATAAAGCGTGAAGTTAGGTTCGCTTAAGATTTCCGTGCCCCACTTTCCGCCGAATTGAGACATTGCGTAATGAGTAGCGAAACTCAACGCCGCGCTTTGCCTTATTACCAGAGTTAGGAAATGAAAACACTAGATATTAATTATCACAATAGTATAATTAACATTTTTCCAATAATATCACCAAAAGGTTTTTTTTAAATTTTTTTTAACACTTTTTCTTCCAAGCTTACCATACGAGGTAATACCTCATATGGGCAGCGAAGCTTTTGTCTTAATATTTTAATGACAACTCACGCGAGAGTTATGTTACAAAAAACAACTATGAAAAATCGGTTTCCCGCCCTTTTTGATAAAACTGTCAGACCGTCACGGTTTTTAAGTCACGTGGAAGGCTTAAAAGTTCTTATTGTATCTATTTTAGGCATAAAATTTAAAACATTTCCTTATATGTATGTATGTCTTTCTATGTGTAGTGCAATTGATGTGTGTCTGGCTGTGCGTTCTTTGTCAGTAGTAATTATATTATTTTTACCTGCTATATATTTTGTAGATTTACTCTATACGCCTATATATGTTTTGTATGCATAGCAGGGTTGTCAGAAAAAAAATGTAGTATGAAGAACGCCTGTCGTGGCGCAGAGGCACAAGCGTGCGACTGTAAACGCGACAAGTTGTGGGTTCGATTCCCACTGCAGGAAATGAAAATTTTCATTTCCTGGGTTTGGTAACAAGGCAAACCGCGGCGTTGAGTTCCGCCACTCATCACGCAATGCCTCAATTCGGCGGAAAGTGGGGAACGGAATGTCTTAACAGTAGGTTCCCTCTGCCTAACCTGCTATATGCGGGATACAGAGTGAAGCTATGTATGAAGATACTTCGGTTTCCACACTAAATCGAGCTATTGGAACACAACTTTATCTTTTCAGACAGAATTAAACAAAGAGATAATATTAACATTTTAATTGGGAATCAAACCTACGATAATTGTATCAGACTCTTCTCAAATGTATCTTGAAGTTGGTTTTAAGAGCACAAAGATTACCACAGCATCCAATTTCTACTTGTCATAAAAAAAATTACACCGGGCTTTAATAATAACCTACTGTGGTCATTTCCAAGAAAGCCAGGTAACAAATAACTATGTAACGGTCGAACTGTTTTTGCAATATCTATTGAATACTAAACAGTATTGACGATTGGTAATAATTTTAATCTACCATTTAAATGAATGTAGTGTGTTAGAAGATTTTACAAGCAGAAGTAGGCTTTGGATTGTAAATTATGCCCCAAGATGGGATTTGAACGGCAATCATATCATATATAGAAAGAAACTAGAGTTAAGACACTCCGTTTCCCGCTTTACCTAATAGATATATTCAAAGTCAAAGTCAAGAGTCAAAGTCAAATAATTTTATTCAAAGTAAGAAGTTACATGCTTGATTTTTTGAACATCAAATAATTTACTACTGGTTCACTAAATTTAATGCCTCAGACCTGAGAAGAACAAGAAGGCGCAAGAAACTCAGTAGTACTCACTATTGATATTTAGAGTTGGGAAAACGATTTTATTATTTTTTTTTTAGCTTCACGCGTTTTTTGCGCATATCATGGTAGTCAAAGCACTTAATGTCTAACTTCGTTGTCCACTTTCCGCCCGAATTCATGAATTCGTAGTACTAGAGCGGCAAAATGAAAATATTTTGAGTATACATTTTTTCACTAAATTGGCATCAAACCCACAACCACCGTATTAACACTCAGATATTAGTCCCTTGCGTTATTATCTATATATGTATATAAAACGCTTGCGATACTGAATGCCTGACAGACAACCTACAAGCAAAACTACTGGGAATATAAAGTTAAAATTTGGCACGTAGGCTCCTTGAGGAGTGTAGGCTAAGAGATGATTTCTTAAATTTCCTACAATTTTTGGTTTTATAATTCACGCAAACACAGCAAAATAGAGCTAGTACCTTTTTTTCTTTAATTTCACGCTGTATCCCGCACATAGCAGGGTAGACAGAGGAAACCTGAGAACCTAGTGTTAAGACACTCCGACACTCCGTTCTCTTAATATATTTATTATTTATCTATAAAATACAAAAGTATATTATTCTATCCCACAGTAAAACAACATCATCGATTCCCCGAATGCAGAACAAAGGCTCTTCAGACAAACAGATAGACCTTTATTACGTGTGAAACATGCGTTATTAAGCTATAATTTAGATAAAAACTTCTGCTTAGATAAGGTTTGAGGATTCTATTAGGAACGTATTTAATGTATTGGAAATGAAAGTCGTAGATTTATTGCTTTGATTGTATTTTAACCGAGTTCAAAAAAGAGGTTATAAATTCGACTGTTTTTTTTTAGGTGTGTTATAACTTTTTACTGGGTGAACCACTTTAGATGATTCTTTTTTTGTGTGATAGCTATTGCTTCTGATTTGGTCCTATTTAAATTTTGTTAAGATTTGGCGTGTAGTTTAGGAGTTATTCGTAATAATCTTACTTTTCAGTGCTTTGTGTTTAAAGTTGGTGTTATTATTTGTTAAAATTTTGAATTATTTATGTAATGAATAATTTTTATCTCTTTTATTACAGGTAAGAGTTACTTGGTGAAATTGAATAAAGAAAATAAGGTAACAATTGTTGCAAGAAGACAAAATATTGTAAACTAACGTATTGTTACGTACCAAGCGTGAATAAGTTAATAAGTCTACTTGCATATACTTATTATATATATTTTTTATAAATACTATTTAGTAGTATTATGATATAGCATTACTATTGTTATTTGTAGGGTAAATAAATGACTAAGTCAAAAAAAAATATAAAAAAAGAGATTCATGTCTCTCTTCTTCTTCGTGTCACTCTTGGCAGAGTGGTCGTGGTCAACATGTATACTTTGAGGGGACAGGTACAGCTCTCCGTACGGTCTTGCGCCATTTCTCTCTTTTGACGACATTCTGGTATACTTGTATACTGGTCTACCCTCTAGCGACTTAACTCGGTCAGTCCACCGCATTGCGAACCTTCCGCGTAGTCTAGTGCCTCCTACTTCATTCATGTAAAATGTATAAAAATAATTTATAACACTTTTGTTATATCTCTTTACATAAAAAAAGAGATTCACGTATTTTCTTAATTTTATGACACTTCTTTTCCACTTTTTGCCCAAATTCGGAATAACAAAAACGGTAAAAAAATGACTTTTATGTTTTATAGTCCACATAGCGAAGTCATGGTATTCTTTTTTTAACTTCACGCTGTATCCCGCATATAGCAGGGTAGGCAGGGAATCTGAGAACATAGTGTTAAGACACTCCGTTCTCTTTCAACAAATCCGTTCCCCACTTTCAGCCAGATTGAGGCATTGCGTGCTGAGTGGCGGAACTCAACGATGCGCTTTGCCTTGTTACCAAACCCAGGAAATGGAATTTTTCATTTCCTGGAGTGGGAATCGAACCCACAACCTGTCGCGTTTACAGTCGCACGCTTAGGCCATGGTATACAGCTACATAATAATACGACAATGATCCAAGTCTTAGAATCGAACCAATAAAATTTAAACACCGTCGCGGCCTAAACCAGTTTATGCGTAGGCGACTACTAACTTGGTAACTTAACGTAAGTCTGGTTAAGTAGAATTTTTTTTATTTTTTTTTATGGAGGTTTTTTTTAGGAGGTTCGTCCTCCGTCTGGCTCGCGACCACTATCATGTCAAAGACGAACCGCCAAATATCTTATGATGTGTTCCGGTTCGATGGCATGTAAGCCAGGTTTTCCCATTCCCACCCATCCTTTCCCCAAAATGTGGTGGTTCCGAGAACGGAATACTACATTGTCCTCCTCTTCCATCTGTATCCTCTAGGTTGGCAACGCATCTACAACATCTCTGGTGTTGTAAATGTTCATGGGTGAAGGTATCCACTTACCATCAGGTGGTCCTTCTGCTCGTTTGCCATCCGTTATCCATAAAAAAGTAGTATGTTTAACTATGCGACTTATAAATGTTAATTTTTTAATGCTAATAGATCTTTTAAAGTTAATAGTTCTTTAGCGACGCTGTGCTCATTTTGTAAGGGGTAAAAAATGACTCGTGTCAAGATACATGGCCCGGATCGAAAATTCGTAAGACGAAGTTACCATGTTTGTATACGATAGCGCAATAAATGAATATTGTATTTTACCACATATATTATAGTACTTTTATACTGATAATTAAAGCAATTCGTACACAATGATTCCCTAACCATTCCAAAATGTCAAAAATGCAACGTTAATATTCAAGGTTTCACTTGTATCCCTCCCGGTATGCATGCTCTTGAATTTAATTTTTCTATGAACTTTGGTCATAATAAATAATCCTATTTTATCTTCACTCGTTTTCGTACAGTTAAGTTTAACTAACAAAACTTTCGAGCGGCGTTAACTTCCGCCACTCAATGTGCATTGTCATCAATTTGGGTGAAAAGTGATTAACGGAGTGTCTTGACACTAAGTTCCCCCACTGTGAAGCTGCATTCAATTTTACTGTCTACCAACTAAAATTATTAACGCTTATAGTGGCGCAGAGGCACAATCGTGCGACTGTAAACGCGACAGGTTGTGGGTTCTATTCCCACTCCAGGAAATGTAAAAGTTTAGTATGTTCATTTCCAGGGTTTGGCAACAAGGCAAAGTGCGGCGTTGGATTCCGCCACTCATCACGGAATGCCACAATTCGGCGGAAATTGGGGAAGGGAGTGTCTTTACACTAAGTTCTCAGGTCCCCTCTGCCTAAGAATAAGTTTGTTCGACGGGATATTTACCATGTATTGTTTTTATTTTGAACTCCCGATATTTCGATGCTGTTGCAAGCATCATGATCACGGGTAAACTGAACCCCTCTGCCTACCCTGCTATATAATAATAAAAAATAAGCATCTACTAAAATTCAAACCTAGGACTATCTATATAGTTATATTAGTTATCCACTAAACCAACCGGTAGTCTATTTATAAAAGAATTTCCACACATGATTGATGAACGTCCAATCCCTGAATGAAAGTTAGATTAGCATGTTAATAGTTTTTCAAACGGAATCGGTTAACGAGGCATGGGATTAAACCACCTTTGCTCTGACACACATCAATTGATACATGATTATAATGTAACGTTTTTATGGTGGAAGCAATGGAAATTTCTATTGGGTTATTTAAACTAGCTACAGAGTATGACTTTGTTTGTAAAATATGAAAATATTAGCTTTTACCCGTGGTCTCGCTCGCTTCAAAGTCGTTAAATGAATATTAAAGAACTAATTTTCAAAACGCGGTGTTATGTTCCGTCTCTTAACACGCTATATCTCGAATTTGAGTTGAAAGTAGTGAGCGGAGGAGGGAACTAAGGACAGTGACGGTGAAAGTGAAGCCAACGTCTATCATATGTATATATTTCATCAGGTCATAATATTCTTCAAAATTTACTGCCCTATCTCATTTGTGTTTTGTCTAATATACGTGACACTGGTACATTATTTTGCGCCTGTCATCGAAAAATCAGGACAAATAAAAAAATGAAGCCAACGTGACGCAATGATTGATGTCCGACTTTGGGTTGTAAGTTTAATTTCTTTTGAAGTAATCATCGTTTTTGAATTGTTTTCTTTATACCCTAATTATACAAAACGCGGCGTTGAGTTCCGTTACTCATCGTTACATAATGTTTCTAATACGGCTGTAACGTAGAGAACTGAGTGTCTAAGCACTAGGTTCTCTCTACGTAACATACTATGAGGAAAAAGCGTGAGCTGAGGCTGTAATAAAAAATGTTAATCTTCTTGTATCTGTCTGTCTGTATTAGTGTTTCTTTTTTAAAAGTCAAGTTAATCGAGTTTTTCTCTTAGTTTTTGTTCGTGATTGAAGTTTGATTTCAAATTAAAACGCAGTGAGTATCATCAAAGAGTAATCAAGTATTTTTTAATGACTGTAGTTTTTTTCTTTTATGCTATATAGTATAGATATATCCATACCAAGCGTGAATAAGTTTATAAGTCGACTTCCATTCCTTAAAAATATTTATAATGCCTATTAATTTCAGGATTATTTTTATTTTTAACTTCACGCTGTATCCCGCATATAGCAGGGTAGGCAGAGGGAACCTGAGAACCTAATGTTAAGACACTCCGTTCTCTTTTAAAAATTCTGTTCCCCACTTTACAAGTAATTGAGGCATTGCGTCTGAATGGTGGAATTCAACGCCGCGTTTTGCCTTGTTACCAAACCAAGGAAATGAGAATACTAAAGTTTTAGATTCCCTGGAGTGGGAATCGAACCCACAACCTGTCGCGTTTACAGTCGCACGCTTGTGCCTCTGCGCCACGACAGGCATCAAAAAATAATTATCTAATTAAATCACACCTTTATATATTAAAAACACATCCTTTCTTCCTCAATAGAACAATACAATTACAAAGAGTCGCCGACAGTCGTTCAGATCGCATCGCTCTAAGAATTATACTTTTTTATACGTTACCGCCTTACGTGTAATGACGTGTCGTTTTTGATGGAACTTTGATAGTTGATATAAAAATGCCGAAATGTCCGCACGAATAGCCATGACACGATGAATTTGAAGAATAATAAGTTTGGTACTGAGTAGACAGAGAGAACGTAGTGTTATGACACACTGTTCTCTGTTTTCTCTTTAAATCTAACCTACAACTATAGCGTTTGCATTGAGACTTTGATCTACAAGGCAATTGTTATTTTTTATTTTTTTTTAGCTTCACGCTGTATCCCGCATATAGCAGGGTAGACAGACGGAACCTGAGAACTTAGTGTTAAAAAACTCCGCTCTCTTTTAATAAGTCAGTTCCCCAATTTCCGCCCTATTCAGGCATTGCGTGCTGAGTGGCGGAACTCAACGCCGCGCTTTGCCTTGTTACTGAACCCAGGAAATGAAAATACTAAACTATAACTATAAGTGTGCCAAATTTCATGCTCCTTGTCCGCTTAATGTTCGAAAAAAAGGGGTACAAAGTTGTTGCTTCACGAATTTATATATAGCTTAAAAGTTGAAGAATTGAAGTCTACATAAATTTAAACTATAACGGCGTTGAGTTCCGCCACTCAGCACGCAATGCCTCAATTCGGCGGAAAGTGGTGAACGGAGTGTCTTAACACTAGGTTCCCTCTACCTACCTGCCTACCTTGCTATATGCGGGATACAGCGTGAAGTTATGTATGTATGAATTTAAATTAATTCAACTCGTTTTCATCAAAGCTCATATTAAATTAGCGAACAAAAGAAGCTATAAAGAATAAAATTTATGTATATTACGTTTTCTAAAAAGAAATATTCAAAATAACATTTATAGATGTTTTAGTACAAAGTATTTACAAAGTGAATCTCTCGTCGTCCGAATCGGTTCGATAGACCGGCTTGCTTAACACTTTTGGCTGCGTTCCATATATTGTGTAATGGTATTTCAGATGATTAGTAAATCGCTGCGTTTTTTAACTATTTTAATGTCAGTAAATAAATATTAGTCTAGTTATAGTATGAGAGTGATTATTATTTACAGCTTCACGGTTTTATTCAAGTAAAAGGGTAAACAGAGTTAACCTAGTGTTAAGATCTTAGTGCAAAGTTCTTCACTTTTCGCTCGGGATAGAACTATTTCGGGTTTGGGTGGTGGAATTGAACGCTGCACTTCATCTTATCAGACCTAGAAAAAGATAATAAAATCATTTCCCCTTTCGAGAATTTAACCCTCAAGCCCAACCCTATTTTATTTCTTACTATAGATATACATTAGTGATAATTTTCTCAATTTTCCTTTGTCTCATCATTTAAAAACTACATGTTAAATGATACAACACAATATTGTATTTTTAATAAGTTTTTATTAATGTCATCTGAATATGTTGATCAATTAATAGAAGTAAGAAAGTCTTGCAGCGCTCTGAACCACTCCTTGCCATCCGATTTCTATCGTTTGCTTCAAAATCTGCACATGTGTCCGATGACAATTTTCATATTATTTACATTGCACCATCTTGATATTCTTGCCAGGATCCGGAAAAATACGTTAATATTTGTCTCTTTCAGCTTCTTTTTTAACTAAATTAATGATTTCCTATATAAACTTTTTAAACAACGATTTATAATAATTTGTTTCGTGTGAATGGCACTTTATAACGTAACATTTTCGCCCATATTAATGGCTTGCACTTCCTATTCATTTTTCATAGTTGATCGAATTCTTTTATATAAATATTTTTCTTTTATCTTTATTAACACGATTTTTTTCGTAATAAATAAAGAGTCTAGTGATGAATCATTCTGATCTCAAAATAAGCAAGTAGTGATACTTGCTTATTTTGAGACACTATGCGCTAGTTGACGTAACTTAACCTCGCAATTTTATGGTTGTGCAGGATGTTCTTTTCTTAATTTTCTTCATTTTTAACTGTGTATTTCAATCGCATATGCTATTATAACAAAGTCTTATAATAAAAAACAGGTACACGCTTTATCTCTGATAGCAGAGTAGTCAGAGAACCTAGTGTCAAAACACTCTCTTAGACACATTATATGTTGAGTGGCAAAACTCAACGTTGCGCACAGTCTTACTAAAATATAATACTAGGTTCTCGAAGGTCAACCGAGGTCTCCCCCCACCTCTCTTACCGCTCACCTTTGCTTCATATATCTTTCTCACCATTCTTTCATCACTCATCCTCTCGACGTGCCCAAACCACCTGAGCACGTTCTTCTTCATTCTTACTATAACATTATTGTGCCATATGAAGAACGAAAGAAAGATGAAGGCTGTAGAGATGCGATCTTTTAGCGAGAAATATATATATATATATTTTTTCTTTTTTCTTTCCGCCTGTTTGAGCCAGAGGGAAAACGCGACAGGTTGTGGGTTCGATTCCCACTCCAGGAAAAGTAAAATTTAGTATTTTCATTTCTTGGGTTTGGTAACAAGGCAAAGCGGGCGTTGAGTTCCGCCACTCAACACGCAATGCCTCAATTTGGCGGAAAGTGGGAAACGGCAATGTTGAAAGAGAATTGAGTGTCTTGACACTAGATTCTCTGGTTCCCTCTGTCTACCCCGCTATATGCGGTATATAGCGTGAAGTTAATAATAAATTAAATATTATTATTCTCCCAACTGAGAAATAAACCTAGAACCAATCGTGTGTACAGTCCAACGCTATCACTGCGCCACAGCGGTCTTATAATAAAGTGGAAGTCAAATTATAATATATGAATACATGGTAGTTGATAACCTAGGAGTGTTTATCGTTCATATTATTTATTACCTAACCCATATATTGTGATGTAATAGTTTATTTTTCATTGAGATAGATATATGGCGTAATTTTATGAATTCATTCATGATAATAAATTTTATAAGAATACTTTGAGATAACCTTTTTAGAGTAATGATGCTGGTCTCTTTGTATGCACTAGTGGCCTCATTGACATGTAAAATAGATGTTTCCTTAGCAACGTATATGTATGTCACTTTATGTAAAAGTGTATGTCAAATTTATGGTAGTGTGGGTAATATTTGTTATTATAAAAAATATTGATTTTATTGATGTACACTATATGTATGCCAATTTTCATGCTCCTTCGTTCGCATAGTTTTTATAAAAGGGTGCCAAAGTTTTTCCTTCACTTTTTAAAATAATGATGGTTCGGTAATGGTAATGGTTCGATTAACACTCCAGGAAATTTAAAATTTAGTATTTTCATTTCTTGGGTTTGGTAACAAGGCAAAGCGCTGCGTTGAGTTCCGCCACTCAACACACAATGCCTCAATTTGGCGGAAAGTAGGGAACGGAAATTTTGAAAGAGAATGGAGTGTCTTAACACTAGATTTACTGGTTCCCTCTGCCTACCCCGCTATATGCGGGATACAGCGTGAAGTTAAAAAAAAATCTTTTTTTGTAGACTCACGTTTTTTTCCGTTTATCAGAATGCTCAGAGGGAATCTAGTATCAAAACACGCCGTCTTTCATTTTCCGGCCTTTACCGAAAAATTGCTTGCTGAGCGAAACTTAATGCTATTTCCCGCTGCCAGAGGGGAAAATGAAAATAATTTAAATATAATCATTACCCCGAGTTAGGATGGGACTTACTACCAAGTGTTTGCAGTCAGACTCTGTCCCACTTTATATACGTGAAGGAAAAAAGAAAAAATAAGTCAGTCGGAGGATCTCACCATAGTCTTAAGATACACGGGCAAGTACGAGCCCGTGGATGTAATTTAACTCACAAAAAAAAACCCCTTTTTACGAAAATTAAATGGACGGAGGAGAATGAAACTTGGTACACTTATAGTTTATAGAGAGAAAGCACAATGATAATATCTTTTTAAAATAATGCAGAAAAATATGTTAAATTATTAAAATAAATGTTACACACACTACCATGATTTGACATGCATGTTTGTATAAAGTGACATACATTAATAGACAACGCGTTGTTAACGCTTCAACGTGAATTCTAGTATCTCAAATTTTACGTAAAAATCGAACCCATTCTCTACAATAGAGTAACTTAAAAAAACATCCAAATAATTTGAATACAGGAAGTACATTATTATTCAAAATGGTATATACGTATTTATTTAAACACGTCAGTATGAACAGTGACGTTCAATTTACTGCGTTATTATGTTAGGACAATAGAGTACGCGATGGGGCGAAAGTACTTAAAACTGTTTTCCATACAAAATTTCTATTTCCTACAATAAATAAACTATTTTGAAAGTCGTCGCGTAGAGGCACAAGCGTGACTGTAAACGCGACAGGTTGTGAGTTCGATTCCCACTCCAGGAAATGAAAATATTAAATGAAATTTTGTATTTTCATTTCCTCGCTCTAGTAACAAGACAAAGCGCGTTAAGTTTTTGCAAATCAGCACGCTATGCCTTAATTCGATGGAAAGTGGGAAACGGAAATGGTAAAAGAGAACGGAGTGCTTTAACACTAGGTTCTCTGGTTCCCTTCGACTACTCTGTTATGTTCGGGATGCAGCGTAAAGCTAAAAAAAAAAACTATTTCCGCCTCATATTTACATATTTTTGTTACTTGTTGTGCTTTGTAAGTAAGGCGATGATTGTGATTGAATACAATCACAATAAATATTATTACATAAAGGTAGATCTTTGTAACAAAATTAAAATATACATAACTATAACATAATATAGACCATTATGGCGCAGTGGGACTTTGTCAGACTGTGAACACGATGGTTATGAATTCGATTCTCATTCAAAGAAATGTTTATATTAAAACTTTTTCCATTTATTCACTCCATTAAGACAGAACGTGGCATTGAGTTCCACCACTCAACACACAATGTCTCAAATTTAGAGTGTCTTAACACTAGATTCTCTATGACTAAGAAATGAGGATCTCTGTATGATAAAGCGGGAAGCTGCTTTCTTTTTAGATATTTATATAGAAATTGGCTTAGCAATATTGAAATAACAAAGTTCTTTCGCCATTCCGATCTCCTAATGGACTCTAACAAATATTTACGTTGGATAAATAGTTTATTTTCGCTGATCTCGGTCGTTGACCGCGTACATTTAGAATTGTAATAGAAAAATATTCCACTTGTATACCTAAATAATATATATTGGATTAGTTTATGTGAACCCAATTCTATTTGGGTTTATTGTTATCATTTTTTTGGTCTTTTTTGGTTTATTTTATAAATGGAGTGAAAGAGGCATGGGTTCATAACTTGCTACATTATCTTTTCAAATTATTATTATTTTACGAATAGATGCCCAGGCGCAGAGGCACAAGCATGTAACTGTAAACGCGACAGGTTGTGGGTTCGATTCCCACCCGGTAGAACGTTCGCCACTCATCACATCCTAAATTCGGCGGAAAGCGGGCAACGGAAATTTTGATAGAACGGAGTGTTTTAACACTAGGTTTTCACATTCCCTCTGCCTACCACGCTATGTGCGGGATACAGCGTGAAATTAAAAAAAAATCATCTCACGCTTGCCCATTTTTTTTAATTGAAAATCTTTTTTTTTTAATATATTTTAATTCAACGTCAACGAACAAAACCGCGGGTCTAAGTATATATTAAATAAATACAAGAATTAAAATATTTTAACAGTTTGTAACTTCATACTTCACAGCTTAAATAAATTAGGACGGTACACCAACTGACCGGATTTCGGTGCAGCAGTTACGTCTAAATATTTACCTTAATTGAAATCGGGTCTAGGTGATGAATGGCTATTTTATGTTTCTTAAAAAAATATACTAGACAACAGTTTTAAATAACTATAAAATGAGGCGCTATGGGATAGAATAATGACGGTATCCACTTTGTTTAAGAAAACGAGAGATTTTGTGTTTTGGTGCGGAACTCAACGCCGCGTTTTGACTTCTTAACACTAGGTTCTCTGGTTCCTTACCTACTTTGCTATGTGGAGAAAATAGCGTGAAGCTAAAAAAATCTGTTTTATGAATTATATTAAGTAAATATAAACTAAAATTAATATGAATATATTTTTTTATACTTTCTCCCATTATGAAACTAAATTGTCATATTTATCTGTAAATAGTCAGTCATTATCCATGACTGACCAAATTTGGCGTTTAAACTTGACCATAAAGAGGTCAGTCCCCGCTCGACCGTGCGGAACACCATATGGTCGTCAGTGTGACCATGTTTCAATTTATATATAGTATTATTTTTTTTAGGCGTCAGTAAGCGCAGTATTTATGTAATTTAACATAAGGTAGGTGTAGGTTTGAATAGTTAAATTAAAATATTATAAAAAATATTCTTCTACCTTAGTAGTGTGGTCACTACTAAGGTAGAAGAAGAATATTTCTCCCTCAGGCGGCATGCTTAATAATCTTATGCGGTCCGTCAATAATTTATTTATATTACAGTATTCTTTCGTTAATATATTAACACCTGTCGTGGCGCAGAGCCATAAGCGTGCGACTGTAAACGCGACAGGTTGTGGGTTCGATTCCCACTACAGAAAATGGAATTTTTCATTTCCTGGGTTTGGTAACAAGGCAAAGCGCGACGCCACTCAGCACGCATTGCCTCAACTCGGTGGAAAATGGAATGAAAAATTACATTTTCTGTAGTGGGAATCGAACCCATAATCTGTTGCGTTTACAGTCGCACGCTTGTGCCTCTGCGTCACTACAGGCGTTATTAAATACTATTAAGAAGTATAATTTTCGCCCATCAACAAAATTTCAAAAAGTACAAAAAATAGTTCAAAAAAAGGTTGCCTACCCCGGATCTATGTTTATTAAGAGCTACTACTTTTATATAGAGTACAACAAAATATTTTAATCACGTTTACAAGTGGCGTCAAGTGTTTGGAGTGTTCTCAAGAGTAAAAATAATTAATGACTGCAATCATGCGGTTTGCTCTCTTATAGATATTCATTTTGATTATTTTATAGTACTGGAAGTACTGTTGACGCGTTAAATATGCTTTGCTAGTAATATGCTCACTTTATATAAAAGTGTATGATAAACACATTTTTTCTGCATGAAAATGAAAAACGTGCAGTTACAAAAAAAAAACTATTTTAAAAATTTTAATTTCAAATTTTAACATATGGTTTTTTTCTTATTTACAGGTAACAGCCTAATAATACCTCCATGAAGCAGATAATAACAGAAGGTCAAGTTCAAGTTTATACAAAACTAGGTACTATATTCGACTAATTCGAACACATTAAGAAACTTTCATGAAAATTTTAAATGTTTATATCGATAAAAATCAGTCACGCCGAAAAAGAAGGGAAGTCAGAGGGAACCTGATGTCTGGACACTTCGTTTTCCACTTGGCACCTAAAATTGAGTCGTGAGTGCTGAGTGGCAGAGCTCAACGCCGCGCTTATCAGAAAAACAGAAAGCTAAGCGAAGAAATTATCTAAATATAAACATTCCCCGAATGTTCATTGTAATATGTTTAACAGTTCATATGTGATTTAACCTAACGGTTTTAATTTCAAATATCTTGGAGGACAATTTTTATTAAGATTTTACTTAAGCTTGCCAGATCACTCTCTCCGAATCGACAGAAAATAGAAAACGTAATAATATAACAATAACTTTTAACATGATTTTTCCCGCATAGTGAGGTACAAAGAAATCCTAGAGTCATACTTACTTAACTTCACGCTTTATCTCTAGCGAGGTAGTCAGAGACAAAAGAGCGCCAAACGCTACGGGCTCTGTATACTCTTTCGCCTCGTCCACAGTCATTAACCTCTTCAAGTATGCCCTCCGTGGTCCTCCGGCTTATTACGTGACCTTCCTCCAGTATCATTGATACTGTGTTCTTGAAGGTCAGCCGAGGTCTACCTCTCTTGCCTAGTGTCATAACACTCTGTATTTCAGTGTTCTCTTAAATGCGAGACATGCATGCTGAGTGGATTTTTTTTAACTTCACGCTGTATCCCGCATGTAGCGTGGTAGGCAGAGGGAAACAGAGAACCTAGTGTTAAGACACTCCATTCTCTTTCAACAATTCCGTTACCCACTTTCCGTCGCATTGAGCTCAACGCCGCGCTTTGCCTTGTTACCAAACCCAAGAAATGAAAATACTAAATTTTACATTTCTTGGAGTGAGAATCGAACCCACGACGTGTCGCGTTTACAGTCGCACGCTTGTGCCTTTGCTACGACAGACGATTGGATTTTTTTTACACTATTTTTCAAAATGATAGTCATACTATAACATCTTCATTTATATCATTGGTCACGGGTGGCGGGATAAGGCGTGGCGTAATCGGAGTGATCAAGCTGCATTATACCCAGTTTTCGGTAATACACGACCCCCCATGAATTTACTTGACCTTTGAAGCAAGTTTAATTGATTAAAATTATATTTTTTTAATAATAATCATATTTTTATTATATGTAGTTGGACTATAACCAGTTTGACGAAACATGATAGTTGAGAGATCAAATTTCGGTCTGGGATGTGTTAAATTTTATTATACAAGATTATTATCTACAATATCTCTATTAATTGTAACATATATTTTATTCTGATAAACATACATACATAGCTTCACGCTGTATCCCGCATATAGCAGGGTATGCAGAGGGAACCTAGTGTTAAGACACTCCGTTCTCCACTTTCCGCCGAATGAATATTCTAATGTATAAGCCATATTACTATAAAGTTTCATCAAGATCTGTTTAGTAGTTTTTGCGTGAAAGAGTAACAAGTATTCATCCATCCTCTAAAACATTTGCATTTATAATATTAGTAAAATTGCATTAGAAAGCAGCTACATGGTATATCTCGTATAGCAGACTAACCAGAAAGAACGTTGTGTCAAGAGATTCCGTTTGCTGATTTCCACTCCAATTCGAGCACTATATGTTAAGTGTCAAGTAAGCCTGTCGTAGCGCAGAAGCACAAGAATGCGACTGTAGAGCGACAAGTTGTGGGTTCGATTCCCACTCCAGTGAATGAAATATTTTCATTTTCTGGGTTTGGTAACAAGGCAAAGCGCGGCGTTGAGTTTCGCCACTCAACACGCAATGCCTGAATCTCGCAGAAAGTGGCGAACGGATTTGTTGAAAGAGAACGGAGTGTCTTAACACTAGGTTCTCAGGTTCCCTCTGCCTACCCTGCTATATGCGAGATACAGTGTGAAGTTAAAAAAAAAGAGAAAAAAAACATATTAGGTGGCAGAACTCAACGCCGCATTTGTCTTACTAATTAATATATCCACACATGGGAATCGAACCCCACAACCATTCGCAATTGCAGTCAGATGCTGCCCACTGCGCCACGATGGGCTTTCAGGATTATTAAGTTCTGTATAAACATGTTAAAAATATAGTATGTGGGAAAAAGCTTACTACAAACACTGTACACTTAACAGAGCAAAGTAGTTAAAAATATAACAAATGTGCGCAGAATGCTTCAGTGTGACCCATTTTGTGCCTATCTCTGAATGTATGTTTCCATTGATGTACGGTTTTTAGTTTTATCTTAGTATATATAACGTAGACACCACGTGGCGCAGAGAAACGGTGTATGACTGTACCAGTAGTTTTATCGGTACAACAATTATATTCAATCGGGACAATTGAATCGGTGAGTGCAGAAACAACGTAAGTCATAAAAAATGCAAAAAATCGAAATCGATTTAAACTAGCTTAGAAAGACAAGATGCGTGTTGTTTTTCTCCCTCCTGCAAAATTTAAAAATCCGGACTTACGTTGTTTCTACACTCAGCGATTCAATTAAATTGAACTTATTTTTGTTTTTATTTTCTCTTGTGTGCAATAAAATCTATTCTATTCTATTCTATTCTATTCTTATTTTCATTTCCCTGGTCTGTAACTATAATATACGGCGTTGAGTTCCGTTGTCTTACAAGTAATATCTTATGTTGTTTATCTAACATTTCTTCGAGTGATGATCAAAACCCATAGCCATCGACTATCAATGAAGAATTTCTTGGCATAAGTCTTTTTAGCAATTTGTAAGACATAGAGAATGATATTGGAAAGACAGAAAGAGGCTATGTTAGGAGAAGGAACTCCTTAGTACACCATTGATTGGCCCATCGTGTTCCAAAGAGAGGAGATTAGAGAGTGCCTGCATGAGAGGACCCCTTTTTAAAATGGTCATTACCGTCCACCTTCACCGTTTTTCTCTCTCTGCCTAATCAAAGTTTTAAAAGATAATAATATATATTTGACGATATATTTTTCGTTAATCTTCATAAGTGTGTAATGGAAACGTGCATACTTGCGCAACTCGCATACAGTCTCACATGTGCGGAGGAGCGCTTAAATTATTTCAGGATATGCTACAGTTGAACTTTAAACATTTCTTTTTCGTGATTTGAATATTGTATACCGCTTTACTCTTTAATATAAAGTTATATGATTTTTTTCAGAAAATCGTTGATTATTTTTAGTATAATCATACTTTTCCCGCATAGCGGTGTAGTCAGAGAGAACCAAGTGTCAAGACACTCCGTTCTTTATATTCAAACCGAATTTGAGACATTACATGGGAAACGCCTGTCGTGGCGCAGAGGCACAAGCGTGCGACTATAAGCGCGACAGGTTGTGGGTTCTATTTCCACTCCACGAAATGTAAAATTTAGTATTTTCATTTCTTGGGTTTGGTAACAAGGCAAAGTGCGGCGTTGAGTTCCGGCACTCAACACGCAATGCCTCAATTCACCGGAAAGTGGGAGACGGAATTGTTGAAAGAGAATGGAGTGCCTTAGCACTAGATTCTCTGGTTCCCTCTGCCTACCCTGCTATATGCGGGATACAGCGTGAAGTTAAAAAAAAATCATGGGGGATGGCGGTAGTCAAATTTTGTATTACTAGACTGGGAAATTGAAAAATCATTCCAAAAATTCCACAGAAAGAAATGTACTTACTTAGATTTCTATTAGTAAATATTTTGTGCCTTTCTCTTCTTTATTCGGAATAATACGATAGATAAATTCTGTATATAAATAACTAACATAGAGAAAGAAATTACTTTTTACTTAACTTATAAAAAAAGGAAAACTAATATTTTAATTATTGTAACTTATACATTATAGAATTTTAAAAAAATCCTCCATTTTCTTTCTTTCTATTTTATTTATATTTGAACTAACTGAGATTTGAACTCACAACTATCACGCACAGTATAAATATTTTTGGCATATTTCGTACAAAAATAGCAAACAAAAGTTTATATGTCAACTAACTTTACTTAACATTTATAGGACTTCCAATTAGCTAGGTCTAGACCGATTAATCCTAGCAAATTATGGACTAACTAGGCCAAATAAATTTGGACTGTGTTCCTAAGTAAACGTTAACGCGTGTTTTGGATATACTAATAGATATATTATTTGGGTGACACTAAAAATGTCAATATATTTAATTAAGTCTGTCGTGGTGCAGAGGCACAAGTGTGCGACTGTAAACACTATAGGTTGTGGGTTCGATTCCAACTCCAGGAAATGACAATTATTAAATAATATTTAGTAGTTTTTTTTTAACTTAACGCTGTGTCCTACATATAGCAAGAAAGGCAGAAGGAACCTGAGACACTAGTGTTAAGACACTCCGTTCTCTTACAACAATTCCGTTCCTCACTTTCCGCCAAATTGAGGCATTGCGTGTTGAGTGGCGGAACTCAACGCCGCGCTTTGCCTTGTTACCAAACCCAAGAAATAAAAATACTAACATTTCCTGGAGTGGGAATCGAACCCACAACCTGAAAACATAATAGATTTGAAAATTTAATTATTACCTTTATTTAAAACCTTATAATTATTGTAATAAATAATACATACGTTTCATGAAAAATGTTTCACAATTTCAGCTACAATTTAAAATATAGTCATTTTTATTTAAAAATACACCGTAAATGCTCTGCATTCGAATTAAGAGCTCTCATATATTTAAAACGTACACATCCCGTGAAATTAGGTTATGTTGAATTTGTGCTTAAAGTAGACTAGAAATATATTTTATTTTATACTGTATACTGTATGCTGTATACCGCGACTTCGTTTGCGTGGATTATAATATTTAAAATCCTATTTTTTGTTATTTTCGTAAGAATTTTGAGATATCCTCTCTTAGTGCTTCCCTACACTCTCCTACATACTAAATTTCACCTTTCTATGTGCATTAATTTTGCCTGTGCGTTGTCTGTCAGTCACTGTTCACGTGTTTTTAATATTAATTGTTTATAAAATAATCTAACACATTTCGTGGCACAGAGGCACAAGCGTGTGACTGTGAACGCGACAGGTTGTGGGTTCGATTCCCACTCCAGGAAATGGATTTTTTCATTTTCCTGGGTTTAGTAACAAAGCAAATTCTCTCAATTCGGCGGAAAGTGGGGAACAGAGTGTGTTAACACGTCGGTTCCCTCTGCCTACCCTGCTATATGCGGGATACAGCGTGAAGCTATGTATGTATGTATGTATGTATAAAATAATCTAATAAGACATCTTCATACTTCGCCATTATGTCGAAACAGAATCGTTGTTTTTTTATTATACTTTAAAATAATTTTCCCAAATTTAATACTCACAGCCTAATCTTTTATCTCATATACAAATATTTCACTAATTACGATTATAAGTAAGATTTATTTTGATATAAAATTCTAAATATCATTTTTTGGCAGCTCCATGCTGATTCTCGAATAGCAGGATAGTTAGAAAGACCTTAGTATTGACACGCTCCGGTCTCCACTTTTCACTCGAATTCGAAACAATACGTGTTGAGTGG
This sequence comes from Philaethria dido, assembly GCA_033558755.1. Lineage (NCBI taxonomy): Eukaryota > Metazoa > Arthropoda > Insecta > Lepidoptera > Nymphalidae > Philaethria > Philaethria dido. The sequence continues at coordinate 148,783 of JAKGSA010000712.1, forward strand.
CGTAACTCAACGCCGCACATTGTCTTACAAGAGTGGGGAAATAAAAATAATAATATAAAACTACAAATCAAAACTAAACGCGACAGGTTGTGGGTTCGATTCCCACTCCAGGAAATATAAAATTTAGATTTTTCATGTTTTGGGTTTGGTAACAAGGCGCGGCGTTGAGTTCCGCCACTCAACACGCAATGCCTCAATTCGGCGGAAAGTCGGAAACGGAATTGTTGAAAGAGAATGGAGTGTCTTAACACTAGGTTTTCTGGTTCCCTCTGCCTACCCTGCTATATGCGGGATGCAGCGTGAAGTTGGAAAAAAGAAATCAATATTTCCCTTAACTAATCATCTTTCCATCAGTTTATTCTAAAATAGTTGTAACGTGATCTCAAAGAAAACACGACCAAGGTTCTATAAACAAATCATATGATAGAAGCAAACATAAATATGTTATCTAAATATCAATTAGTACGTCATATTGGATGACCTTTAAAATTTAAATAAATAAATCATTTTGGAGCTTATAACATAAAAAAAAAATGGTTTAAGCTGGCTGTTTACTTATTTATATATGTACTAATTTATATATTTGTTTATTAAATTATTATATACCTAGATGCCTGTGCTCTGGTAATATGGCAAAGCGCAGCGTTGAGTTCCGCCACTAACACGCAGTAACTAAATTCGAGGGAAAGTGGGAAACAAAAATCTTAAGAGAAGGTAGTGTCCTAACTTTAGGTTGAGAGGAGAGGTCGCTCTACCTATACTGCTATGTGTGGGACACAGCGTGAAGCCAAAAAAAAATTATAGATGCCTTTTTGGTACAATGAGGTGTCTGCTTGAAAACAAATTTGGTGGTAGGTTTGATTACCACCAGGGGAATGATTATATTTATATTATTTTAAATTTCCCACTCCGATAGACACAGCGCGATTTTGACTTCCTACATTCAAGATACAATATCTCAAATGCAGGCAAAAAGTTGAGAATTAGTCTAGGTTTTCTCTGCTTCCATGTTATGCGAAATTTGAAAAAATGCGAAATTATTTTTCCCAAATAAAAAGAAGCTTACATATACATATATATATATATATACATAGCTTCACACTGTATCCCGCATATAGCAGGGTAGGCAGAGGGAACCTAGTGTTAAGACACTCCGTTCCCCACTTAGTTTTCTAAGTTGGGAACGGAGTACGAACGCAGGCTTTTCCCTATCATAATAAAGTATGAAATTAAAATAAAGGACAACCAAAAGAATGTAGTAGCTACAACAAACAATATAAATATCAAGTATAGTACAAAAATAATAGCAATAATCCTTATATATATATATAAAAATTCAATAAATTCAAACTAAAGCTTTCGCAAGCAACACAGATTCACACTTGGCACATTTTAGAAATATATTTAAAAATGATTCATTGTTCGCGTTCGTCACTGTTACATATAAAATTTAGGTCGCTTTTGCATCAGCCTTGAAAATAGCCAGGAATGTAGCTTTGCTTAATGCAGTACTTATATATTCACCTGACTTTATTCGGAAAATAATACAAATATTAAATTTTAGATAGAGACAAAATCAACTATTTTTCGAAATAATAAAATATTTCTTTTTTTATTCCGCATTTTTTTTTGTATTCCGCATTGCGTGCTGAGTGGCGGAACTCAACGTGCTCGCGCTCTGCCTAGTTACCAGACCCCAGGAAATGAAATAACAATTTTTATTTCCTGGACTGAAATCGAACCCATAACCTGTCGCGTTTACAGTCGCACGCTTGTGCCTCTGCGCCACGACAAACGTTAATTTAATTAAAATTTATTTTCTATAGAAATATAACAGAGTGTCTTAACACTACGTTCACTCTCACTCTCTGCTTTGCGGAAGCTGTTAAAGAAATGACCTTCGTGAAATATACATAAAATGTATATGTTAGACGTTCATCACGTACAGTAATAGCAGTATGACAGTATGTTTGTATATCATAATTTTAACTGCACCAGTGATGTAAGCTTGAAGACATGCCAAGATCTACTTCAGTATTGAAAATATATAACTATATATATTATATATGTATGTTAGTTCAAGGATAAATATTAAAAGAGTAATTTCAGATCATCGTGGTGCAGTTCTTTCTTCTTTTATAATATTTCTTTGTGTTTTAGCTTCACGCTGTATCCCGCATATAGCAAGGTAGGCAGAGGGAACCTGAGAACTTAGTGTTAAGACACTCAGTTCCCCACTTTTCGTCCAATTGAGGCATTGCGTGCTGAATGGCGGAACTCGACGCCGCGTCTTGTTTTACCAGAATGTATAAATGAAAATAACTTAAATATAATCGTTTCCAAATGGCAAACGAACCCACAACCACTCTTGTGTCACTGTACCAATGCGTCACGATGACCTCATTTTCCATAGCTTTTAAAGTCAACTTACTATACTAACTAAACTGGTATGAACAAGTGAGTTCCACTTGAGTCAATATATATTATTTGGCTTGGTAAGGTTAACTACTTGTGATGTATCGACAAAAACATATTTTTATTTTATATATATAATTTAATGATTTCCGATAGCTTTTTGCTCCAACAAGTATTTTCAGCTTTTGGTTAATGGTGCGTTCTTAATTGAAAGCATCTGAAATTTATTGCCTGTAGGTTTTACTCGTATATAGTTTTTATTAAAAATATTGTTAAAATATGTCGAATTTTTTATCAAAATAAAACGTAAAAATAATTAGTGATGTACTTCTCTGTTTTTATTTTTTATTGGAAAAGAGCAACTGTGGAGTTTCTTGCCGGCTCTTCTCAGCATACCTGCCTTCCGAGCCAGTGGTAGCTTCCGTTTGGACTGACACGACTGACATCTTTGTAAATTGACGATTCGGAAGTGCTTGTAACAGCCTATTTGAATAAAGAATATTTTGATTTTGATTTTATGATAGTAGAGGTATGGTAGAAATAATTGCAGCGCAATGGCAGCGTCTCACTATAAACCCGATTGATCGTGGATTCAATTCCCGTAGTAATGATTATTTATTTTCATTTCACCGCTCTATTAATATAAACCGCAGCGTTGCTTCCCGCTACTTAACTATCTATGTCTTGAGTTATCCGATATAGTTATTTTAGTAAAGTTTGTCCTATTCGTATTTATATTATGATTATTGCAATACTATCATGGTTTGTTGTATGTATTTAGTTGTATATAAGTAATAGTTACACTATATTTCTTTTTGTTCACGTTTTATCACGCATAGCAGGGTAGACACAAAGAATCTAGTGTTCAGACACCCGATTCAAGACACTCCGTTCTTTTTCGGCCCGAATTTGGGACATTATCTTACAACGCTGTAAAAGTGACGAAACTCAACGCAGCGCTTTTGAAATTAAATTACAATTTATATACAATCTCACTGTAAAAGCTCTAAAAGCGTTTAGCACTTTCATTCATAAATAACATATCCTTCGAAGGCAATCAGGAAAAGTATCGCATACTACTTCGTATACAAAAGTAGCAAAGTAACTTTTTATATTAGAACAATTATCATAGAGAAATTTCCAGAAAAGGCAAAACATCTCGGTACTTTCATTACCAATCAATAAACGTGAATGCCAGACGGTGTTTGCTTTATATGGTTGTTGGTTGGCCTATATAAAATTGTGATGGGTAGTGATGTTCCATTGTTATTAATATCGATATCGATTTTGTATATCGATATGTTGCGCCTGTCGTGGCGCAGAAGCACAAGCGTGCGATTATAAGCGCGACTGGTTGTGAGTTCGATTCCCACTCCAGGAAATGAAGTATTTTCATTTTCTGGGTTTAGTAACAAGGCAAAGCGCGACGTTGAGTTCCGCCACTCAGCACGCAATGCTTTAATCTGGCGGAAAGTGGGGAACGGAATTGTTGAAAGAGAGCGGAGTGTCTTAATATTAAGTGCTCAAGTTCCCTCTACCTGCTATACGCGGGATACAGCGTGAAGCTAAATAAAAAAAAGTCGTGTTTACCGTCAGACCTTATCCCATTGCGCCTACATCCTAAAAGAACATCACTAGCAAAGATTTCAAGATAAATAGATCTAAGTGATCTCCGTATATAGCCGGCACGAGACGGACGACACGACAGACAGTTTTATACTTTTGGTACGCTACTTTCTCTAATGATTGAGTCATGGTTTTCACTTTGTTTCTTTTACTGTGAATTTTATGTTTGATTTTCTTTTTAGGGTTATTGTTAAATCATTTTTTAAATACACGATGTATCCTGCATATACCAGTAGGCAGAGGGTAATTGAGCACTTAGTGTTAAGACACTCCGTTCCCCACTTTCCGCCGAATTGAGGCATAGCGTGCTGAGTGGCGGAACTCAACGCCGCGCTTTGCCTTGTTACCATACCCAGGAAAAGATAACACTAAACTTTTACATTTCTTGGAGTGGGAATCAAATCCACAACCTATCGCGTTTACAGTCGATTTGATTGATGGGATTTAGGTATGATAAACGTGTAAAGTATGAGTTACCTTAGCAACGTGTATGTTACTTTATACAAAAGTGTATTTTAAACATTTTATAGTGTGTGTAACGTTTATTTTGTTAATATAAAGTTTTTTCAATGCATTGTTATTAAAACTAGTGTCCCTGTTGACGCGCTAATAGCGCGATGCCTTGCGTTGCGTTGCCAACGTATATGTCACTTTATATAAACATGTATGTCAAACCATGGTAGTGTGCGTAACATTTATTTTATTAATTTAATATACTTTTTATGCATTCATTTAAAAAGATATATTATTCTGCACTCTTTCGTTATATAAACTATAAGTGTGCCAAGTTTCAAGCTCCTCCGTCCGCGTATTTTTCGTAAAAAGGCATCCAAAGTTTTTGCTTGACGTATTTATATATAGATATTCGTTTTTTGCATTCATTCTTCATACAAACTTTATCGTGTCCAATTTCTTACTTCTTCGCCCGTATAATATTATGAAAAGGGGTTATAAAGCGTATTCTTGATATTTCAATAATGATCCTTATTCTATACTATAAGTCTTTGCGTCTTTAGTGATAAGTCAAAGATAATTAAAGTATCACTTACTTTATGTAGTTTTATAGCTAACTGCTGTTTATCTCGGTTTTCTTTCTGTTAGAAAACAAATGTACTTATTTGTAGTTTATTAATATTGTCTAAATTTAGTTAACGCCTGTCCTGGCGCAAAGGCACAAGCGTGCGTCTATAAACGCGACAGGTTTTGGGTTCGATTCCCACTCCGAGAAATGAAATTTTTCATTTCCGGTGTTTGGTAACAAGGCAAAGAGTGAGTTCCGCCACTCAGCACGCAATGCGTCATTCTGGCGGAAAGTGGGGAACGGATTTGTTTGTACCTTATTGAATAAAAATCATAACATAGTTATGGTCTAGATTATTTGTAAATTCCTAGATCTAAAATTAGAAATTAAGAAGGTTAAAAGAGTTCACGCTTTATCCCACATAAGGTATAGGAAGTAGGGAACCATTCAAGCCATTCCACCGTTCTAACCACTAAGCCATACCTTTTTATCCACTTTGGATGAAATTCTTATATACTTGTTATATATTTTTTGTCCCAATAATAAAACCCCATAATAAATCCCATAGCATTACACAATCTCGTCAGCTGCGCACGCGCTGTAACCTGAGACCTGAATGAGTTCTTTATGCTGCTTTATTACTGGAATGTACTTTAGGGATACCATAGGATGGCGATTTTTGGGACATTATTTGTTAGGTACAATGACATTTATTGGAAAATATGAGTTGAATTTTAAAAGATTATTCCGTTTCTTATTAATTCTTAAGGTTACAGAACCTTAAATATACAATTCCTTGTATTTTGTATTTGGCAACTTTAAAGTAACTGATTTTACTCCCTACAAACAGATCACACGACTAGATAATTTAGAGAGATCCTAGAGAGGTATTTTAGTGCAAATAGAGATCCTACTTGTCATTTTGAACTGATATATTCTCGTAAATAAATTGAACACATCTGAATCAGTGAGTGCAGAAACAACGTAAGTCCGGATTTTATAATTTTGCAAGAAGGAGAAAAAAGTGTATAATTCCTCCAAATAAGCTAGTTTAAATCGATTACGAATTTTTGCATTTTTTGTGACTTACGTTGTTTCTGCACTCACCGATTTTGTTTTCAATCAGATACGCCACAAGGTTAAGTGATATAAAAGTTTTAATTAATCAATGTATGTATTACATTAAACTTGTCAGTTACCGAGTGACTAATAAACGATCAGCCGAAAGTACTAGCTGTTGAAAGCTGAAATTTGGTGTCGATGAGGGAAAGCTCTAAGAGAGCATTTTCTGAATTTCTTCTGGTAATAAATTGGATTTTATATTTCATATTCAATGCATGAATAGTATAAAGCTAGTCCGGATCTAATATCATTTGTCCGGACAGATAAATTACGATCAGATCACCCAACATTTAGTATCACCCAATGACCAAAAAATGGAGAATGGAGTGACAATAGAGACAATAGACAAAAGATTTTTCAATTTTAACTAAATTATTTTATATTATATTTTTATAATATGGTAACTCTACACAAGTAAATCGTTGTTACAGTTAAGTCTGGCTCAAGATGCAAAGCAATTTCACGCTGACATTTTTTCATATCCTTTTGCATAATCCTGCGCAGGATTTATGTCAATTTATAATATATTGAGCTTAAATTATAATATTAAATGAAACTATACTAATAGTTTCACTCAGCACGCAATGCTTCAATGTGGCGGAAAATGGGGAAGGGAAAAGTTATAAGAGAACGGGGAGTCTTAATACTAGGTTCTCAGGTTCCCTCTGGCTACCCTGCTATGTGCGGGATACAGCGTGAAGCTAAAAACAAAAAACTATACCAATATTATATGAAATGGAAGAAAATGAAAAAAAGCAGACCCCATAATTAGATTTCAGTAGTAATGCGTAGGAGGGAGAGATAGAGATTAAATAAAACTCAAAGGTTTTCCGGTTAGTACACATCAGCGGCGAGGCGTCCATACAACACGGTTCCCAGCGGCTTACCTTTAACATAGTTCAGTATTACTTTCAGTAGTAATAAGTAGTTTACAGTATTTGATTACAGATAGACTTAATACAGCTTCATGCTTTATCCCACATAGCAGGGTAATCAGAGTGACCCTAGTGTCAAGACACTCCGTTCACCGCTTTCCGTTTTACGTTTTAAGTGGCGGAACTTAACACCGCTCTTTAGATTAATTGAATGAACTAAATAAGCTCACCAACTAATGGAGCTATTTTCAACATTTAAAAAAATCTGCATTAAATACTGGCAAAAATGGAAAACGGACTGATCTTTGAAAGTCTTCCTACCTGCATTATTGATATTGTCCAAGAATAAAAATAAATAAGATTTTATAATATTTTTTCGAAATATAAGGTTTTACCCCAAAAAAGCCTTCTAAAATTGATCATGAATCAGTCAACAGTAACCTAGAACTTTACCACAATAACTTATACAAATTAAGCTCTATAATTACCTTAAAATTTAATTAGAACGCGAAAACGACAAAGTAACTCCCAACTTCCTGCCCACACTTGTATTGTACAATGTATCACTGAAATAAAACATGACGGTGAATCCAGAAATAGTTGCATATAAAAACCGTAACCTGGTTCCTTTGTATGTACCTAATGCAGTGGTGTTCAACTTGTGGTCCGCTTTTTAATTTTATTTGATCCGTCAATTGGTTTTTTTAGCTTCACGCTGTATCCCGCATATAGCAGGGTAAGCAGAGGGAACCTGAGAACCTAGTGTTAAGACACTCCGTTCTCTTTCAAGAAACTTATATGGATAACGGATTATACATACATAAATACAAATATTTGCCTGCTAATATATAATAAATATATAATATAAAAAATGAAAAGGTTATTAATTTAGACCGTATTTGTTTTATATGCATGTGTTACCGCATAACTTTTTACTGAGTGAATTTTGATGATTCTTCTTTTATTTGATAGCTAATGTTTGTGATTTGTTCCCATTTAATTTTCGTTAAGTTCTGACGAGTAGTTTTTGAGTTATTCGTGGTATTTGTACTGACAAAAAATGCACAAATATTTTTATGTACGAAGAGTACAGTTTTTTGTTAAAATTTTATTATTATTATTTTTATATTTCGCGCTTATTTAAACAATTGTTTATAATATGAATCCTATTTTTAATAATATCTTAAATAATATATAGAAATGTAATTTCGGTTCGCCAAAAATATCTAAAATTTTATACCCCGTCGCTAAAAAGGTTGATCACCCCTACCATAGTGTGTAATGTTTGCTTATTACATGCGTATGCGCAATGCGGATTTCATTTGGAAAAAGTTTATTGTGAAATAATAGAGATCTTTGTGGCACAGTTCTTCGTTTTTTGTAAAACACGATGGTTATGGGTTCCTAATTTAATGGAGGATAATATTTTATCATATTTCTCATAATATCTGAGGGAGTAATTATAATATTAATAGTTACTCGGTATTTGTAGGAGCGAAAATGTGCTATAGGGTCTCAGTCTATCTAGAAATATTATCAGTTCAATTCCAGGCGGGCATGTATTTCTAAGGGGATATCAAAGTCATAGTCAACGTGAACCTTGCAACGTGACCCGGCACTCGTGCTGTGAATCCATGGAAGGCTAAGTAGATTCTGCGACGGTATTTCGTTGGTTTGAAGATAACAATGTTCTGGAGTTACAATTTATAATAATTTAATTAAAATAATTATTACCTATATTATGCTACAAGTATATTAATCAAGTAGTTTAAAGATCACTTATATAAACAATTATAATAGCCAAGTCTTCTCTAGTTTATTTACCCAGTAGCTGTTCCACTGACAATGTTTGACTGTAAACAAGATTGGTTCTAGGTTCTTTTCCCATCCAGGGGCATAATTATATATGAATTTCCTCGCTTTAGTAAGACAATACAAAACATTGAGTTCTTGACTTAACACGACATGTCTTGAAATCCAGCGGAGTGTCTTGACATTAGGTTCTCACCCTGCTATCTATTATTATCTCGTAAGTGAAAGCGTGAAGCTGACGAAAAACTATTACCCATATTACGCCACAGGTATTAATCAACCAGTCTACATAATATATATAAATAATTATAACAAACAAGTCTGTTTGGATCACGTCCAATACGGACATCGCCGGCGGAAATAGATTCGGGCTACATTCTTTATAGTCTGTGGATCCGGGATTTGTATACTGTACTAATTACCTTTGCTTATGTTATGTTTATCATAAAAAAAAAACATAAAAAATATAAAGTGACCTATTTTCTATAGTATAATAGTCATTATGAAATTTAAAGATAGTTTAATGGTTTGGCAAAAATAGTTTATTGGGTACCTGAACACAATGAATACTTTTAGCTTCACGGTATATCCCGCACACAGCAGGGTAGGCAGAGGGAACTAGAGAACCTAGTGTTAAGACACTCCGTTCTCTTTATTGACATTTCCGTTCCCCACTATCCATCGGATTGAGGCGTTGCGTACCTTCTGAGTGGTGGAAGTGGAGTAGCTTTGCCTTGTTACCAGAACGAAACGAAAATACACACACACATTTGAATTTCTGCGCCAGGACTGATTTTTTTTATTATTAACTTTTTTTTTTAATGAGGCATAAGATTATTGAGTGATGCGACTCTCTGTTCTCTATTTTTGTATGAATATTGTGTGGTTCAGGTTTAACGATTTTTTTAACTCAAATCAAGGGAACTTTGACCTTTTAATTATTATAATAATATTCCCTCAAAAGATTTTATCTAAGCCACTGTCGTGTTCAGTCAAGGGCTTTAACTACCCCTCTTTCATATCTTTCACGTTATATCCCGTTTAGTATATTCTGCTAGTCAGAAAGTAAGTAACATCGAATCTAGTGATAACTTGACTATAAACCTAAATTGAATTGCGTGTAGTGGCGAAACTCAACGCCGCAATTTGTTTTAAATTTTAATAATAATTTAGCTTCACATATAGCAGGGTAGGCAGAGGGAACCTGAGAACCCAGTGTTAAAATACTTCGTTCCCCAATTTCTGCCGAATTGAGGCGTGCGTGCTGAGTGAATTCAACGCCACGCTCTCTGCCTTGTACCAAACCCAGGAAATGAAAATACTAAACTTTTATATTTCTTGGAGTGGGAATCGAACCCACAACTTGTCCCGTTTACAGTTGCACGCTTGTAACTCAACGCCACGACAGGTATTAATAATAATTTAGATATAGTCATACCCTGAATGGGGATCGAACCTGCAATCGCCGTATTTACAAACGCTGTCATACTGCGTCACAATGACCCCGACGATTTTTAAGTTCTTTTTGCATTTCTCGCTTTTCTTTAGATCTTAGAAAGAAGGAAAAAGAAGAAAACCAAACATAATTAAAATGTATACATTATATCTCGCACATAAGAAGCGACAGACGCGTTTTATAAATAGACCCGTGCATTGCATGAACTAGACTATTTCGAGATTAGCTGAGTTTTCAGTACTATAGTGCAGAGCGGTTGACGCTTATTATAAATGTTTAATTTTTATGTTACCTAAATTTCGCTTATTACGTGGTATGTAAGGAAAAACTCATAAAAATATATTCAAGGGTCCTACGTACATAGGTATAGGATGTCCCAAAATTAACGCAAGATTTGAATTAAATAGAAAATGCCATTTTAGTCTTTTAATAGCGAATGAATAATGAATATAATAGCAAATGGCGGCAAAGTCAAATCCTGCGTTAATTTTGGGACACCCTTTATAAGTGCAAAAACAATGCTTTACAAGAGAGCCATTTAGAATCCCCATCTATCTGTATCCTGTAGGTCAGCAACGCATCTACAACATCTCTGGTGTTGTAGATGACCATGGGCGAAGGTAACCACTTACCATCGGGTGGTGTTATTGCTCGTTTGCCGTCCGTTATCTAAAAAAAAGCCTCAAGTCTGTTCCGCATAGGACTGTAGTCAGAGAGTGTAAAAGATTCCGTTCTGGATTTTCCACACGAAGTCGAGACATTGCGTGTTTAAGTACGATACTCAATGCCGCACTCTGTCTTACCACAGCGAAGTTATGACATTAATTTAAATATACTCATTCCCCCGAATGGAAATCGAAGCCGAAACCAATCGTTTCTAGAGTCAGTCACGCCCACTGCGCCATAATGGCCTTTAAGTATATTTTGTAACGTAATTTTTGACAGGATGTGATATTTTCGTAATAAACAAACAATACAACTTCTCACGTACATATAAGTTGTTGGTTACATCACTAATGACAAAGTTACTTTGCATCATAATAGTTATTTTTTTAAAGATTTTTACCATATTTTATATACATTTTTATAGTTTTTTTAGCATATAAACGAATATATTTTTTTAATTGATTAACTTTTTTACTTTTTACCGAATAAGGCATGTTGAATGTAGTGTCTAGACACTCTGTTCTCCACTTTCCGTTCGAATTCGAAATATTAGGCGTTGGCGAAACTCAACACCGCGTTTAGTCTTGGTCGATTATTATTATTTAAATTAGAACTTTATTTTTAGAGGAAACCTGAGGATCTAGTGCTAAGACACTCCGTTCTATTAAGCTTTCCGTTGCCTACTTTCCGCCAAATTGAGACATTGCGTGCTGAGTAGCGGAACTCAACGCTGCGCTTTGCCTTATTACCAGAGCATGTAAATTAAGAACTAATTAATAATATACATATGAGTATATATTCTTTGATTCAACGAAACTTTTTGGCTTTCAATATTATAAAAAAAATTAAATTAAAAAAAAAACAACACAGATAAAAAACACCTGAATTTAGCTATAATTGGATACATGCCCTATATTTAACAGTTTACTAATACAGGATGTATCGATTGCAAATCGATTTTTACCGATTTTAGGTTAATAGTCTATAAAAGAATTAGGTTTATTTCTTATTTCTATGGAATAGTAAAATAGGATAATCGTATGTTTATTTTTTAAATGGTAATAGCCACTTGATTTTTACCAGCTTTACCAATATGTTTATATTTGTACTATGTAGGGTATAGTTTCATTATAAGTAACCCAGTAATTGCTCAATTTGGTCTCCAGTTTTCGGTTATATAGTAAACAAGCTGTATCCCGCGACTTGGTTTGGATGAACGAAAGCCTAAAATTCATTTCTTTTCGTTTTTGTTGGGATTTCGGGAAATCTTTGTTAGTACTCCTCTACGCTCCCCAAGGAGCCTACATCCCAAGTGTTAGCTCTCTATGGAAAGTAGTTTCACCTGTACGTTGTCTGTCAGTCGCTCAGTAACGCAAGGGTTTCATATATGTTTTTATTTGAAAAAATATAATAAAAGCAGCTTCACGCTTTATTCCGCATCGCAAGTTAGAAGCTTTTTACCAAACCCAGCAAATGAAAATACTAAACTTTTACATTTCCTGGAGTGGGAATCAAGCCTATAACCTGTCGCGTTTATAGTCACACGCTTGTGCCTCAAGACACGACAGTCTTTAAGATATTTAATACTTTATTTAAAATTGAATATTATTCGAAATGTTAGCCATAAATAACGGTAATTAAAAAAAATAACAAAGAAAATTAAAAAACTCTCTGTTTCGTCACTCAACACCCAATGTTCGAGAGTGAGTGAGTGAGTGAGAGAGTTTCCCCTTTCCTACCCATCCTTTCCCCAAAATGTGATGGTTCTGATAGCGGACTACTACGTTATCCTTCCCTTCCATCTGTATCCTCTAGGTTGGCAACGCATCTACAACATCTCTGGTGGTGAAGATGTTCATGGGCGAAGGTAACCACTTACCATCAGCTGGTACTTCTGCTGGTTTGCCATCCGTTATCCATAAAACAAAACATTCGGACGGAAAGTAAAGACCGTAGTGTCCAGACACTACTACTTCTAGGTTCTGTCTATCCTACTTTGCAGCACAAATAATGAAACTATAGTATATATCATAGATATTACTTATATAAATAAAATACCCATCATTATACCATACATTGCGTAAAATAACCTTCAGTATGATTTCACAACAAAACATCAAACAAGAACTAATGACATGTGAAAAGCCAATGTTTACTTGATAACTACTTGTGTATGAAATATTTTGTTTGTATATTTAATATCATTCTATTAACCGACTTAAGAAAAAGGAAGATTCTTAATTCGTGTATTTTTTTTGTGTCTCTTATGTCTTAATACTAGGTTCCCTCTGCCTACCCTGCTATATGCGAGATACAGATACACTCTTTCAACTTCCTATTCGCAGAACAGTATTAGGTTCCAATTCTCCAGTTCCTCGTTTGAGTCGCCTTGCTAATGAACACTCTAGTAAAATTGACATTTTTTGGGAATCACTTCGTAAAATCAAGAGTAAATTCGCCTATAAAATGGAAAAGCAAAAAACTCATATCATGTAACTTAGTTTTAGTTATTTATATTCTATTTTTTTGGCTATTTTTGTTGTGTAGAATTTTTAGCAGTTTTGTAAATTTATGAACGATAATCCCTTTCGTGTATATGTTATTTTCTCTCACATTAATATTGCATGTGGTGTTTATCGTAACATACATGTGTACGGTTACTGTATTCTTCTAAAAATGTTTTTTTTTTTAAAGTGTAATTGTATTTTATATATATTGTAACTGTACTTATGTGATAAACCAATAAACCAATAAACCAATACAGCGTGAAGCTTTGTCTTAACACTTGGTTCTCTCTGCCTTCCCTGCCTGCCTACATATGCGGAATACAGCGGGAATCTATGATTTCGTCCCATTTTAATTTTGTTACATTGGACTAATGATTTTTGAGTTATTCGTAATAACTGTATTTTTTACAGCATTTTATTTAAAGACGGTTTTCATTTTTGTTAAAATTTTAATTGTAGTATTTAACATTTATCAGAAGTTTAATGTTTTATTTCTCTTTTCAGGTATACTATCTCATAAATATGATGAGCATCTTTTACAAAAGGGGCGTAAGGTCAGTTTTTGTTTGTCAGATCACACTTTTGATGCGTTGACATTACGAGAGGAAAAAACTTATAATGCGCTTATATATAATATAAGCTATGTAAGCTTCAAAAATTTAAAAAAAAATTAAAAATTGGAAACCAACGCCTTGATTGTACTCTGTTAATTTTCTATTAACATATTATTTTGAAAAAAAAATGAAAAATGTCAAAAAAGAAATATTTATTACATTCTATTTTGGGTCCAAAAGTTCTTTTTAGCTTCTTATTAGAGAGAAACTTATGACAAGACAATACGATCTTCACTTTCTGCTAATTCGACGTATTGTGTGTTGAGTGGCGGAGTTTAACGCCGCCAAATTATCCAGAAAAACCAACAAAATAATAAATTCAAAAAAACCTGATTAAACATGTTGAACATATACATATATGTTAAACATACACAAACAAACATTAACAGACATTGCACGCCACATTGTATAGCGTAGGACGGTTCACGGTAGTCCCTTTACTGGAATATTAATTACGTACATTAGTACTCAATGAATACCTTAGAATAAGTAGAAATGGTATGTACTTTATATATACATACATACTTCACGCTGTATACCGCATATAGCAGGGTAGTCAGAGGGAACCTAGTGTTAAGACACTCCGTTCTCCACTTTCCGCCGGACTTAGGCATTGCGTGCTGAGTGGCGGAACTCACCGCCGTGCTTTGCCTTATTCCCAAACCCAGGAAATGAAAAATTCGATTTTCTGGAGTAGGAATCGAACCCACAACCTGCCGCGCTTACAGTCGCAGGCTTGTGCCTCTGTGCCACCCAGGCGTACTCAAGTATAAAATCATATTACAAAATTTTTTCATTCCGTATCAAAATTAATTAAATATATAAGCAATTTTTTTTTTTTAAGTTAATGCTATTAACAAATTGACCATTATTAATTATCATTTATTATGGCCAAATTAAACAAAAGCTATATAAATTATATATAGCCCATATGTTGGTTAGAATATTTAGCATACACATCTAAATTTATCACTAGTTTAAAGTTGCACCTAGATCTGTTCAGTAGTTTTTGCGTGAAATAGTAACAAACATCCGTCCAAAATCATAAACTTTTTCATTAATAATTTTACTGAAGCAAGATTTAAATTCAAAAGGTGTAATTTCGAGTCTAAATTTACATTAATAAAATTTGAGAGATATCATTTTTATTACATCTTATATTCTTAGTACAATCTCTTCTATGAAAACTATATTGTTATTCTACATACCGTTTAAACTGACCAATTTACATGACCTTCAATTGAGTACCTCATTAAAGGTATTGGAGGTCTGTGAAGACAGGATGTAAGATCTAGTTAAGCCCCGATGGATTAGATACCAAAGAGGGAAGGAAGGTCGTAGGTTTGATTCCTATGTTTGCATAATAATATAATAAACTTTATATATTTTATAAAATTATATATTTAAAAAAAATATTATTTCTCCGCTCCGTTGTGACAAAGGGTCTCATAGAGGTTCATCACTCAATATGCAGTGTCTCGATTTGGATGGTTTTGAGCGGCTTATATATGTTACATATTCTTGCCAAATTGCTGACGAAGTTATTTTGAGTTAATACTTTAGTATGTAGAACAGTTTATTAAAATACTTTTGATTACCTAACCGTTTAATTAAATTACGAAATCAAAAAACAAACCAAATCACAAGACAGAAAATGTAAAACAAAATTCAAAGTGAAATATGCCCTGAAAAGAATGAAATTTTTAATTATCAACTTATTCACGCCCGGTACAGATCTATCTTTTTTTTAATAATATTTTAATTAAATTATATGTTTAAATATTAGCTTTACACTATTTTTATACAAAATCAAAAGAACCTTATTAAAATACATATTAGTTACTTACTGTGAGTCACGTGATACTGGTCCCTTTGTAGTAACCGACCAAATTAAACTGAACTCTAATAAAATAGCAAATCTAAATAATAATAGGTCTACTTAATTTGGTATTATTAGCGTAGATAGCTATCTGCGGGAGGTGTGACAGGCGTGTTAGTAATAATTACGATTGTATCGGTTTTCTTTGAGAATATCAATTTCTTTATATTATATTCATATATCGATGTTCAATGAATGGGTTTTGAATTAATAAAATCATAGATTCATTATTATTGACGTTTTAGAATTATCTGTGGTGTTAAATGAATGAATGGAAGTGAATGAAATTTTTCAGTATGTAGGTTTTATTTTATAATACACTAGCTGGTATCTGTGGCTTCGCTCGATTGGTCAATGGCAGTCTTTACTACATACCATAGTGTAAAGTGCGTATAAGAGTTCATTTGAAGGCTATGAAGTACCTAGATTTTCGATTATTTTGACAAACAATCATGCCAAACATTTCTCCTATATCCTATATCCTTTTTCATATCTGTGAGAATATGTGTAAAAGTTTCACGATAATCGATTGAGTATTTTTGGCGTAAAAGTGTAACAAAGGAACTTACATTCACATTAATAATATTAGTAGTGATTGTAGAAATATGATTTGCATTAAAAATTTTAATATATTTTTTTTAAATTGGGAAATAAACATATAAATAAGTATAGATTATATATGTGTAGCAAAATAAAAATTATAATATTTTTATACATTACAAACTGAAACCAACATAATTATTCTAGATTAAAAATCAGAAAAACTAAATAGGAAACCAGATAAAATGAAAGTTATACATTCCCATGACCAATGATACAGCATAAAATTCTCACTGTAGAAACACGTTGCATCTGTAAAATCAATTATATTAATTGATTCGACAAAAATAAATGGCTTCCGTAGTCAACGATTGACAGCGTTTTTGGTGTTTCCCGCTTTTATTTTGACAATTTAACTTGTTTTACATTCGAAAAGGCAAAGGATGAATAATTTTGTGCCTTATTACAATGTAAAAAAGGATAAAATAGATTAAAAAAGTAAACTTAAACGCATTTCCTTTGTAAATTGGAAGCGTGCGCGACGCGGTGACGCCTTTGTGAGTGATGTTTCTAAAAATACCTTTGATCGTATCGAAAGATATATCGATTTTATTTTAAATTCTATCCGCACTTTATGCGTAGAATTTTTATTATATGTTCTTTACGTCTGACATGAGTTGGTGATAGACAGATGTGATAAAGAATGTTAATTTTAATGCCTATCACGTTTTTTCATTATAAAGCAATTAATATACATATATAATATTTAATATATTTTTTTATGCTAGTATAGTTTTTAATTGGTTAAATAAGCCAAAAAAATTCTTCCAAAAAATATAAAAAAAATCTAGTGCATATTGTCAGTTTTTTTTTTATCTTGTTATAATCCATCTTCATAGTTACACATTAACCCTGAATGGTCAATAGTTAGTTTTTATTTTAAATGTATATTTTATTTAAAAAAAATATCACTAAAATAACCTATTTTTTTAATATTACGATACAACACAGCACTAGTATAAGGTTAATAACCCTTACTAAAACAAGGCGCAGGGAATTCGGTAATTGTTGCCAAACGTAACGCTAGTGGCATACTGAGTTCCCGCGCCTTTGTTTTTTTTAATTTGCCTCTAATAAATTGTCTTAAGCATAGAAAGAGATAGAAATCCAAAAATGCTGTTTTCGTAAAATAAAAATTATTTATTCTATTTGATTTTTTTAGGTATATTTTATTATGCTTATATTAGTATTTTTTTCTTTTTTTTTATAACATTTAATTTCTGTCCTGATACAGTATAGGAAAATATCTAGTTATATATTTTTAAAACGAAGTGTTGCCTTTTTTAATCTTTTTAATAAATGCAGAAGATAAATAGAAATTATGAAAAATGTGATCATTAAATTAAATAATTAATTAATTATTAAGTGGGGAACGGAATTGTTGAAAAAGAATGGAGTATCTTAACACTAGTTTCTCTGGTTCCCTCTGCCTACCCTGCTATATGCGGGCTACAGCGTGAAGTTAATAATAATATTCATATAATAAATTAAAAATAATCAAATGATGCCTCTAATATTTTCTTATTAACTTAACTTTTCATGCAAAATATGAAATGTAATACACTACTGTATGCAAATAATTTATATTTTACTCAATAGATATGATAAATGTGGACGTAGAATGAATTTAATGCTGCGTAGGATTTGAATGATGTTATTTGATTACATACATTTATGATCAATTAAATGATTTACAATTTGATTTGTGAGTCATACAAATCAATTAAATTGTTACATTTATAAAGAATCTATATATCTGTATGAGATTCTTTTTGATTATTTATGAGTATTATTATATTGTCAAGATTCAATTTTAGGTTATTAATATTTTATGATATTTATATTTCGTTTTTCTTTTCTATTTTTGTTAACTTGGAACGTTTGGGTGTAGAAATCCAATGCAGCGTGGTGTTTAATAGTCGGAAGTAGCTTTCGCATATAGTCAGTCATTCAGTCAGACAAGTGCCAATTACGATATATATTGCCCATGTATAAAAATTTGTTTTGTTAATAAAAGCGTATAATCAAAGTCAAAGTCAAAGTCTAAAAAATTTCTGATGTGGTTTATGTGACTCATCTTTATTTTATCGCCATTTGGCACAGTTGACAAAAATCTAAAAAATACGCTCTTTATTTTATAGTTCGGAATCCTTACAATGGTTTAAATGTAATTAAAACCTAAACTAAGCTTTTTTTAAGTACTTAAATTAGTGAAACTATAATTATTTGGGAAAACAGATAAAATAAAAAAAACGCCTGTCGTGGTGCAGAGGCACAAGCGTGCGACTGTAAACGCGACAGGTTGTGGGTTCGATTCTCACTCCAGGAAATGTAAAATTTAGTATTTTCATTTCTTTCCGCTACTCAATACGCAATGGCTCAATTCGGCGGAAAGTTAGGAACGGATTTGTTGAAAGAGAATGGAGTGTCTTAACACTAGGCTCTCTGGTTCCCTCTGCCTACCCCGCTATATGCGGGATACAGCGTGAAGTTATAAAAAAAAAGAAAGATAACATAAAAATATACTTATATACCAAATCAGTTTAAAAACGAAACTGAAAGGAACACGTTTAAATTATTTTCTCATTATCCCGATCACTTATTATACCGACGACGTTAATATATTAAAAATAATAAAAATAAATATATTAATTATTTTCATGTAATAATATATATTTTTTTACATTTTTATATTGCACGTGCCTGTTTAATGTACTCGCTATGTCATTCACTTTACGTATTCGAAACAAGAACGTGGTTAGTTCCATTTAGTGAATTTGAATTTCGAATCGGGTGGTCCACTTTTTTTTTAATTAAACCAAGCCATAGACTATTTTCTTTTAATTAGATTCCGGGCAATTTGATCCCACCTATTTTTACCTGTGGTTTAATTGAAACTTGATTTTGTTTTGATTAAATTAATTATTTTTTATTTCATAATATGGTTTATATATATTTTTTTATTTACACAAATGATGTGACACCGTTATTGTCTGTCTGTACGCTATGGTCACTAGTTCAAATTCCATAGTTATGTAACTATAGTATACTTTAGCTTCGCGCTTTATATGCGAACCGAACATAGCGTGGCGTTGAGTTCCGCCGCTTAACAGGTAATGCCTCGAATTCGGGCGAAAAGGCAATGGAATGTCTTGACTACTGTCATTAGGTTCTCTCTAAACACCCTGCCATATTACTTTCATAGCGCAATTACACAAATTGCATTAAAGAATTCCGCCATTAAAAAATATAATATCTAAAATAAACTGTAAAATAACTGACGCCTGTCGTGGTGCAGAGACACAAGCGACTGCAAACGCGACAGGTTGTGGATTCGATTCACAATCCAGGAAATTAAGTTTTTTCATTTCCTGGGTTTGGTAACAAGGCAAAGCGCGGCGTTGAGTTCCGCCACTCAGCACGCAATGCCTCAATTCGGTGGAAAGTGGGGATCGGAATTGTTGAAAGAGAATGGAGTGTCTTAACAATAGGTTCTCAGGTTCCTTCTGCCTACCGTCTTCTTTTAAGTTCACGCTGTGTCCCGCATATAGGATACAGCGTAAAGTTAAAAAAACTGTATATAATTTAAAAATAATAATAAATAGAATAACTGTATAGAGTACTAAGTGAACGCCTGTCGTGGCGCAGAGGTACAAGCGTGCTACTGTAAACGCGACAGGTTGTGGGTTCGATTCCCACTCCAGGAGATGAAATTTTTCATTGCCTGGGTTTGGTAACAAGGCAAAGCGCGGCGTTGAGTTCCGCCACTCAGCACGCAATGCCTCAATGCGGCGGAAAGTGGGGAACGGAGTGTCTTAACACTAGGTTCCCTCTGCCTACTCTGCTATATGCGGGATATAGCGTGAAGTTATGTATGTAGTATTCTATATCTAAGTGAAATATCACTAAATCCTGTTAAATGCTAGAAATGAATAGAAATAAAAGAAAACATTCACAATATAAGAGAGCTTTGTAATTTTAGTTTATGCGTTAGATTAGATCTACACGTGGGCGTAAGATTCCTTTTATGGCGTTATGAATTATTCTCCTTTATCTGCTTTAGGCATCAACGCTAAGGTTTGTTACTACTGACAGTGTGACATAGTTTTAGCTGTTAAGGCTGTATGATGTATGATCTTGGCCTTTTTTGAATATGATAGTTAAATTTTGTTTTTTTTTTTTTTTTTTTTTTATTATGGCCAAGATTTTTGAAGTTCTTTAAGAAAGCGTAGATTTGATAGTTATTTTTGTATGATATATTTTTTTAGATTTATTTAGTTATAAGGTTTTTATGGCGTTATTATTCTTGCTACAATAATCATATAAGAATATTTCTTGATTTTAGTATTCTTTTTTTATCTAGTAACTTTAAAAAAAATATGTTTAAAAGAAAAAGTTACGGTAGAGTGTGTTATTTTTTTTTTACATATTTCTAAAGTTACCACGATAAACATTGGCTTTCTGTACTTATTTCCAAGGATTCAACGTGCCCATCTTTTTACAGGGAGAGAAGCTCGATGCAATGTTTTGAAAGTGTAGTATTAAGGGGTCTCTGTAGGCTTGATATATGTATTTCTACATAAATGCTCGCTTCGACTGTCCAAGCTTCGTTCTCTAGAATTCTATCTATCCAATTTTAAGATCCTACTAACGTCAAGTTAGGAATTATAGTATTTATGCAGTATGCATTATGCAGTATTTAGGCAGTTATGACCCAGCAATAAAAGTGTACACAGCAGTTGGCTATTTGTATTTTCTTAAATATACAATCGAAATATAAATTATATTTCGATTGTATATTTTACTTTAATGGTTTAACTTTCTCCAATTCATTTGCTTAAGTCTGTGTTTGAGCATTTTATAGCCCCAATGTAAAATTATCGAATGTCGTAACATTAAAGTACCTACAAGGTAAAGTAATTAACATTTTTAACACCTACAGGTCACTGGAGTGTGAAAAGAAACTTTATTTACACTATAATTGAGAAACTAGTGATATTCTGTGACGATACTTACGAAATATAAGTAAATATAATTATTAAGTAAATTTGTTTTTTTTTTTACATTATGAAGATAAATCGCGGCGTTTAGTTCCACCACTGATCACGTAATGCCGCAATGCAATGGAAGTGGGGAACGAAAATGTTCGAAGAGAATGGGTGTCATAACACTAGGTTCTCTGGTTCCCTCTGCCTACCCTGCTATGAGAGGGATACAGCGTGAAGCTTCTAAAAAATCATAAACACAAATCGAGGCGCTGAGTTGCGCCACGCAACACGTAATGTAAAACAATTTCTATATATTTTTTTATTTAATATCAATATCGAATCCATCGTGGCGTAGTGGCACAGATTTTGACTGTAACACGATTGGTTGTGGGTTCGATTCCCATTCTGGCACATGGTTATTTTCAAATTATTTTCATTTCGGTGCTCTGGTAAGACAATGCGTGGCGTTGTGCTCCGCCACTCAACACGCAATTTCAGAGAGAACGGAGAACGAAATGCTTTGAGGTTCTTTCTAACATCGTTATGCGGGATGAGGTGTGAAAAATATTAAAATATAACTTGAAGGGCGGAAAGTATTCAGTTCAATAGGGCAAGCACAAAAATTTGCGACAAATTATTTGTATCGGTATCGAAAGAATTTGTATGGGAATTGAAAAACGCCCCTACCGTGCGTAAGAGGAACTAGAGTTATCCCATACAAAATGCTTTCGATAACGATACGAATATTTTGTCACAAGTTTACGTGCTTGCCCTATAATTCGTTTACAAGTCACTTCGCCAATAGGACAGAAAGTGAAGAAAGGAGTGATTTGACACTGCTTTCTAGGAAAAACATGATACTGCAAACAAATTAAAATAATACATAAAACATATTTATCTCTACATTTATCTCTCACTCAATCAAAGGAATTTTAAAAGCTTTTCCAATAACAAAATAAAAACATATATTTTAACAAATAGTTACAAATTTCGACATAGCGTTGATAATATCACAATGGTGTATTCAATTAAGCAACAATACCCAATAAACATAACAATTAAATTCACGCCTCAAAAACTTTGTGCGTCAATTGAAATAAGTATATATACTAGTTTAATACGACTGCTTTCCTTCTCTTTAATTATTTATTTATTAGGCGTTAAGTTAGTCGACTTATGAACCTATCATAAGTCGACTTGTATAGCAGTGGCGTGGCGTGAAAATTTTGGTTAGGCAAGCCGGTAAATTAAGGGTAGCCAATGTATATTTAGGGAAGCCAGTAAATATATTTAGGGAAAGTCGGTGAAGCCGATATATATAGGGAAATCGATATAGGATGTCAAGGTATTTCGTAATTTCACTATACAATTTTGGCGATGACCTTTTTTTTAGGTTTATAAGATGTCAAAACTTGTTTTTTTGCAATTTTATGCCCAATATTTTCCTGGTGACTTTTTTTTAGATATCATACTTGTACTTTCAAAAGTTAGGTAAGCCGGTGGGAATCGAGTTGTATGGACGCCTCGCCACTGTTGTATAGACATTTGAAACCAGAGCGCGAGCGTAGGAATAAAAATAATTTAATTATAACGTTTCATCCGAGTTGGAATTGAACCTATAAGTGCTGCTTACAGTGAAAAAATGACTCAGTGTGCTGCATTGTAATATTCAAATACGTTTCTTATTTTTTGTTATTGTATCTTTTATTAGCTTTTGGTAGAAAGCCTAATGAAAAAAACACTATATTTTAAAATATTACGCATACTAAATACTCAAGTTATATTTAATTCGAACTTACGACCACCGTTCTATGTTAAACAATTTTCATGGCAAAAAAACATTTAGAAAACATATATAAATTTAAAACGGGACTCGAACCCGCATCTCGTAGAAACCGACCAAGCGCTGACCACTAAGCCATACGTTCTTATCCAGCTACGTAGAAATTTTTATATCTTATAAAAAAAATGTTTTTCTTTCCCTGTCTGGTTAACATAAAATAAATAAGAAAACTTAAAAAATACCAAAAGTATTTCACGGCTAAGTTAATCTTACTATATTTGTAAATAGACCGAACCAGAATATACCAAAATAACAATTAACACTCACCAGATGTTCCAAGACTAACAAAAAATAGCCCATTTTAAAATCTAGGTTAGATTTTGTCTAAAAAGGCTAGAATTAGTATAAATTTCTTACAATATTTGTATAATATTTGCTATCCATAGTGTTTAACCACTTGAGCTAAATTTTTATAGGTCAAGTACGTTTTACATGAAATGTACAGATAATTTGGCACACGATGAGCATGTTATGGATTTAGGCCAAGCGGATATACATATGGGTATTGTAAACATTGTTAAATTTATGAAGTAGAAACGTATACCTATGTATTGTATAATATTTTTTGTATAAGCGATTGTACTGGAGAACGTAGTGTCTGCACACTAGGTTCTCTCTGATACCTAGTAAAGCATGCAACAATGCAAACAATGAAAAGAAATTATAATGAAATCTTCTTCTAGCCCTTATCCCATTATTTGGGGTCTCCTTACTTTTCTGCGCCAAGACGTGCGATCTTGGGTTGTCGGTTCGGGCAATTGAGCTGATCATCCGCTTCATCATATTCGCATTCGCGTCGCATGAGGGGTACGCTCTAGTATTTTTACCCGGTTTCATAGTCTTGTGCTTTCATGTAAGGAGAAAATGTTTTGGCTCTTAATTTTACGGCCGGTTGCCACCTGACGCCAATGGAGTAACTCTTTTAAAGGGGCTGCAGCATTTACTATGGGAAATAAATTAAGTTTGGAACCAATCAATCCTGTTTTTAAAATATATATCCATATTCTTCCAATGACATATTATAAAAATATAAAAAGTAAAGTTATAAATGAAATAATTCATGATATTTTTTCGACGTAACAGGGTAGTCACAGAGAACCTTATGTCATGACAGTCCGTTCATCACTATCCTTCCGAATTGGATACAGCGTGATCGATCGCGGAGCTCAACGCCGCGCTTTATCTTAGTCTGCCACAACCAATCACGTTTAAAGACATATATTTGTGAAAAATGATATTGCAAGATATTGGGTCGCTTAACAGATTCAAGCTTTATCTCGCGGGTAGTCATAATAAGTCATAGTAAGTCATAATAGAAAGAGCATATTGTCGAGCAGATAGTGCGTTCGCCGCTTTCCCTAACTCGAGACATTGCGTGGCGGAACTCAACACCGTGCTTTACATGGAAATGAAAAATAATTTAAATTTTACCTGTGCGGGGACGGTGTTAGAATACAATTCCTACTATATTCCCACAAATGTCTATGGGCGAAGGTAGCCACTTACCATCAGGTGGTCCTTCTGCTCGTTTGCCATCCGTTATCCATAAAAAAGACACTGCGTGGCGGAACTCAACACCGTGCTTCACATGGAAATGAAAAATAATTTAAACATACTTATTTCTCCGAGTGCCAGAGCTTTGTTAACTATAGACTAACACCAGCTTACATTGAACTTACAACCACTCCATACCACTGAGCACTAACACTCAAAAATGATTATTTATTATAACGAGACAGTCAACGCTGATTATGTGTGTGACAATAAAAAACCCGCATATAATACGAAGTTGGAATTCCTTCATTATACCAATTGAAAGTTTTTTGACCTGAAGGGATGATTTTAATCGTTACAATCGAATCAAATGATTTATTGACCAACATTTAACAGTCATTCAATGACTTTTGATTATTATTTGTACTTATTTTTTATGTAGTTTAGTGGGACAATCTGGCTGTAAATGCATTGGTTTGGGGATTATATTTACTCATGAGAACCTATATAACATATGACGCCTGTCGTGGCGCAGAGGCACAAGCGTGCGACTGTAAACGCGACAGATAGTGGGTTCTATTCCCACTCCAGGAAATGTAAAATTTAGTATTTTCATTTCTTGGTTTGGTAACAAGGCAAAGCGCGGCGTTGAGTTTCGGCACTCAACACGCAATGCCTCAATTCCGCGGAAAGTGGGTAACGGAATTGTTGAAAGAGAATGGAGTGTCTTAACATTAGGTTCTCTGGTTCCCTCTGCCTACTCTGCTATATGCGGGTTACTGCGTGAAGTTAAAAAAAAATGAGAATCTTTATTATTTTTATTTCCCCACTTTAGTAGGTTAAAGGCGTGGCGTTCAAGAATCGGGTGGAATGAAGAGAACGGAGTGTCTTAACACTAACTGGTCAGGTAAAAAATTGTAACAAAATAATTTAGGATTTAAATAGGAACTACATTAGTAGATACTAAAGTAGAATAAATTACAATCATTTAGAAAAAAAAGTATAAGGAGCAATAGAAAATAACAAATACAAAGTATATTAATTTAGAAATAACGCGAAAATTAAACAAAATTATAAATACTAAACAGAAAACGAGAAAATAGTAAAAATCTTGTATTTTAAAAAAAATTAGAAAACTCTGTAAAAAATATTATCTTTTTTTTTATAAATAAAACACAAAGCCCTACCAAAATCTCTGGTCAAGCCAGAGGCCCTTGGCTCGCTAAAAAGGAAAAACAACACTAAATTGTCTCTGACCGCGGGTAGGAACGATAAAAGTATATGTATATCGTATGTGAACGTATCGTATTACGTTGAAATATTATGCAAAAGTGCCATAATAATGACATATGAATAGAAAATCAAATGTCAGAAAAACACATGATATTGAAAAAGAGCAAAAGCTTTGTCTTATAATATAATTATATTCTCTAAGTAGCACTATCATAATTACAAATACTTTTACAGTGAATATTTTTATATTGTAAACTTTAAAACTATCTTTATCTTTATCTATAACGCCTGTCGTGGCGCAGAGGCACAAGCGTGCGACTGTAAACGCGACCGGTTGTGGGTTCGATTCCCATTCCAGGAAATGTTATTTTCATTTTCCTGGGTTTAGTAACAAGGCAAAGCGCGACGTTGAGTTTCGCCACTTAGCACGCAATGCCTCAAGTCGGCGGAAAGTGGAGAGCAGAGTGACTTAACTCTAGGTTCTCAGGTTCCCTCTGAGTACCCTGCTATATGCGGGATACAGCGTGAAGATAAAAAAAAATTATATATATTTACTACGAACTATCAAGAAAACAGTTACAATCATTAATTCATATTAACAAAATAATGCGGAACCATAAGATAATTTAAAGCCTACGAAACAGTATTAAGGGCGGCCATCTTAATCATTACAAATCTGTTTTAATTAACGATCACTTAATGGTAGTAAAAGAAGCTGTTACTCAAAATTATTAAGATGCCATAAAACAAAATGGATGCTAATCAATGTTGTGTCATTAAAATATAAATTTGTTGTGTTAAACAATTTAACTTGTAGCTTTCTATTTGGTTAGTTAAGTTTTGGATATGTTTTTTATCTATGCATCTCTTTTTAAATTTAAATAAATACTTTTTCCAATGGAATTCGAGTATACAGCATAATTGTGATTATTTTTTAATGTAGTATATGGTACACTATAGATTATATTAATAACTAGCTATGCCAGCGACTTCGTTCGCATGGAATTTAACAAAATAGTTATACTGTGTTGAAATTATGATATTAGAAGAATTTTTCTTGTACTTTAGCGATCTGCCAGTAAAAGCTCAGTCAAAATCGGTCCAGCCATTTCAGATATTAGCCGGTAACAACAGACTGACAGATAGACAAACATTGTAAAATATGCTATTTTTACATATGTATCGTAGATATATAAATATAGATGCAATAAAAAACGGTTATTTTAAGATAAAAACAGACACTCCAATTTTATTTAAACGTATAGATAAAAAGGACACAGATAACAAAAAATATTATTATTAAAACTATAATTTAATTACTCAGATTTATATGATAAAAATGTTTTAAAATTTGTAAGTGAAATACAACTTGAGTAATAATTTAAATAAACATATATTTTGAAATGCATTGGTTGAGTCACAACCTTTGGCAGACTGGTTGGTGATCGTAGCTACGATATTCTCGTTCAGATAAAACTTGCCAGTCATTGGCCTGTAGTATGTAGATCAGCGTGTATTGAATGTTAAGATTGCCATTTGTTTAAATTAAAACAACATGAGTACTTTAGTAACCCACGAAGGGTTAAAGTTCAAATATATGTCAAATTCCTTATAAAATAGATGACGAAATTTTGTGATGATTATTTGAAAAAAAAAAGTATATGTACTTGTAATATTATTATTTACGCTTAAATTACATATTCTATCGTGTATATATGTTTGCAAAAGACTTTATAATAAAATATTACTATTTTTTATTGAAAGCAGGGTGTAATTAGAAAGATCTTGTGTTTTTTTATTACAATTAATACACTATGCACATATTCATCTGCACTGTTATTAATATTATTATTAGTTAAAACTAGGCTTAAAAGACTCATAGAGTTCCTAGTATCCGTGCATACAGTATAGTATAGTATATATAGTATAGTATCCATTCTATACTTTCCGCCATATTCAATCAAAATTGGCTAACTAAATATTATAATTTATTTTGTTTACATTATGTTTCGTAATAAATTCTACTTAATATACAAAAAAAAAATGCAAAACAAACAACAAAAACATTCACATAGACTAAATAAATAATACATTATTATTATCTGTAGCGAAACGTGCACAGCGCGAGGTCAACGCTCCCAATATGGCGCTAAAATAGACCGAAAGAAATTCCCGCCATTTCGTTTAACATGAGATTGTTTCTCGAAGTTAACACTTTAAACGTGCTATAAATTGTAAATTTTGTTAAAAAGTGGTTTATTATTGTTTTGGTAATGTAAATTATGTTTACTTCTTTTGTTATCTATTAGTTTTTTAATATTATTTGGGCAGAAATTGTTATTTTTTTAATTAAATGTAGAAATGTAGGTGTTGAGTTCCGCCACTCAATTCGGAGGAAAGTGGTGAACGGAAATGTTAAAGGAACGCAGTGTCTTAACACTAGGTTCTCAGGTTCCCTATGCCAATCTCTCAAAATCTCTGCCAAAAAAGCTAAAAGGAAGAAAGATATAGAAATATTATATAAAGTCAACGTAAATAAATTCTTAAGTTTAATTCGAAATCCGTACTATATCCTTCTATGTTAAAAATTCAATAAATTGATCATTAATTTATCTGATCAATCTATTAATGATATGTAAGATACATATGTTTGTGGTGTATCATATTTCTAATATTGGTAGACCGCTTTTAGTATCGTCCCTCCATTTTTATAAATATGTAGCTTATAAAACACATCCTTAAGCTCACAACACAAATATTTGTCATAAACGAGAACCGAACCCAAGACTTCCAAGGTCTATTGCTAAGCAAAGTATTAACAATTTTATATTTAGTATCGCCCTTGAAATCTTTATAGTATAACGTTAAAAGCTTTTTTCAAACACATGGTATCAAAAAGCAATTGTTCCGCATGTGCGCTGAAATATATGAAATATCTGTTACTCATATGTTTGTAATTTCAAGGCTGGTTTCAAATGAAATAATATAATAAGACACGTGTTGTTATGTGGTTCTGTGAAAAAGTTTTATGCTGGATCAAAATTAGAAATATATATTCTAGAAATATTATAAATGCGAAAGTTTGTGAGGATTTATCGGAAAGTGGGGAACGGAAATGTTGAATGAGAATGGAGTGTCTTAACACTAGATTCTCTGGTTCCCTCTGCCCACCCCGCTATATGCGGGATACAGCGTGAAGTTAAAAAAAAAATGAAAAAAGTTTGTTAGGATGGATGTTTGTTACTCTTGCAAAAACTACTGAAATGATTTCGGTGAAATTTTATACATATTTAAATTAGATTTAATGGAGTATTAAATGGCATACCTAATGTATTATAGTTACATAACACTGTAATCCTTCTTCAAATTTTCAAACAAATATTATGATTAGCTAAGTGATCCTTTATTATAAAAAAATCAGGGTTATTCCTACATATGAAGGCAGAGAGAAAAATAGAGTAGAAAGACTGTCAAGACACTCCGTTCAATGCTTTTTGCTTGTAATTGATACTTGTCTTACGAGATCAAGGAAATGAATATAATCTAAATATCGGTCTCCCGAGTATGGTCGAACCCACAACCAATATTTACAGTCAAACGCAATCGCACTGTGCCATAGGACCTCACTGACCTTATTATAATATTTTTTATTTAATTGAATGGCGTGTAAAGTGTTAAGCCTTGAAATTCTACTGAGACTAATAATGTACCTGTCAAAATTATGATGAACAAGTACTCATGTGTGATGGATATATTATGAACATAATTTCCTATGAGACTGTCTAGGTCTATGATAAAAACGCTATGTTTATCATAAAGTGACCTTATGACCATATACCAATATAACTGCGAACGTTTGTGAGGATCGATGTTTGTCACTCTTTCACGCAAAAACTACTGAACTTCTTCTAGCCCTTATCCCATTATTTGTGGTCGGGTCTCCTTACTTTTCTTTGCAAGACGTGCGATCTTGGGTTGTCGGTTCAGGCATTTGGGCTTGATCATCCGCTTCATCATATTCGCATTCGCGTTGCATGAGGGGTACGCCCTAGTATTTTTACCCGGTTTCATAGTCTTGTGCTTTCATGTAAGATGAAAATGTTTTGGTTCTTGATTTTACGGCCGGTTGCCACCTGACAACAATGCAGTAACTGTTTTAAAGAGGCTGCAGCATTTACTATGTAGCAAAAACTACTGAACTGATCTAGTTAAAAAAAAATCAGCTTCACGCTATATCTCGCATAGTAGGGTAGTCAGAAAGACCTTAATGTTCAGACATTCCGTTGGATCTAGGTGAAACCTTAGTTTACTATTTATATAGCTCATAGTTACATTTAGTATTTAATGATATTATGGTATATGAAGCCATCGTGACACAGTGGGATAGCGTCTGGCAGTGATTTGAGGGTTCCAGGGTCATTGGTTTGGTTAAACCGTGGCCTTAGATTCCGACAATCGCTAAAGTGTAAAAAAGAGCAAATGTAGAGAGTGGAGTGATTACATTATTTTTTAGTTTTCTCTGCTTGTTCTAATATATGCGTAGGATTTAGTGCCGAGGGGTGAAAGCTTTAGTTTGGCAAGCCGGAAAATTAAAGGAGGCCGATGTATATTTAGGGAAGCCGGTATTTAGGGAAGCCGGTATTTAGGGAAGCCGGTAATTTTTAGGGAAGCCGATAATTTTTAGGGAAGCCGATATTTTTTAGGCAAGCCGATATATTTAGGAAAGCCATTATAGCCATATATTATTAAGGGTGTGAAGGTATTTAGTAATTTCACTATAGAATGTTGGCAATGATAACCTTTTTTTTTACGTCTACAAGATGTCAGAATTTGTATTTTGGCAATATTTTCCTGACGACCTTTTTTTAGCTCTCACACCTTGTTTGATTTTGTTTTTTTGAGCTTCACATTTTACTGGCGACCTTTTGATTTTTTTTAAGTTCTATGTATAACACTTTGCTCTTGACAACTTTAATCCTAAAAGCTTTCATAATAATAAATAACATCCCTTATGAATTATTCGTACATGAAGGTCAGACATTTAATTAAGCGTTAAGTATAACGATATGATATCATTGTCTAGACAGAAGCCTAGTTTATTAGTTTTTTTTTAATAAATGGAGTAAACTATACTCTATTTATAGTAACTTAAATATTTATTTCTCCCATTATGATTTTCAACGCGTTAAATAAGGCTCCATTGCCTAAGAAAAACCGACTACAAATAAAATGTACTGAAAAGTAGAATTATTACGAATAACTCAAAAACTACTCCTCAGGTCTTAACTAAATTTAAATAGGATGACATCAAAAACACAAAATTGATTTACCCAGTAAAAAGTTATGGGATAAAACATATAAAAATACACTCAAATTGTGAATTTCCTTCTTGTTATAAATTGGTTGAAAGAAAACAAATTTTAAAATAATGTATATTAATTTATGTTTAAACAATCTTAAAGTATAGAGAAAATTATAAAAGCAACACAAACTAAGTTACAATTTAAACTCAAAACTACAGAAATAAAAAAAAACCTATCTTTATGACACTGGATCAACTTGTTACAGCCTTATCAAACAACTGTTTATACATTCTCGTATCAAAGAGTTCCGAAACAATTAATAAGAACAATTCAGTCCTTTGATACCGAAAATAATAAAAAAAAAACAAAAATAAACTTTAAAAAAGTACAAAAAAGATTTAATCTTGAAACTCGTCCTTTATACTAAGCCTTACTTGACCTCGTGCTGTTTCATTCACTCGTGTATACTTTGTATGGGTGCGAAAGAGATAGATGAGGCATAAGACAGACTATAGTGTTCATTCACATACAGAGTTACTGAGCTGCATTCTGAAGTAGTGATGTATGGATTTCATAATAATATTTTTAACGTCGATGTTTTAATTTTTTTTATAAGAAATGATTTTCGTGAACTTTTATTTAGCATTATTTAAGATATGGTTCATTAGTACATTATCTTTGTTTGCTCCAACGGTTTAGGCAGCGCACTAAGATAGCTCTCAGAGGGCAATTTTTTTCTTACTTATTTATCTTTATATTATGATGTGGTGGAATTATATAAAATCATTATGAATTATACATTTTATTTTCTATCACGCAAAAACTACTGAAACTATATTAATCTGTTAACTTCTGTTGGAATTGACAACAAAATTTCGGGACATTTTCACTATTTTTCGCATTCATAACTTTAAAAGTTTATACAATTTTTTAACATTTTAGTTTGTACTTTTTCCATAACAACGATAAGTATCCAATATATGTTTATATTTCATATGAATCTACGACATTTAGTAAGGCTCTATTTTCTATCATTAAATTTGAACAAAAGAAATAATACACATATAAAATCGATTAAATATATATATTTGTCTTTAATCGATTATTCAATAACAAGCACACTACATCACTACACCCGATCCAGACCGGTTAACAGATTGGCACAGCTTTTTCTCTGGATGGTCAGTTTGTGTAATTTTCTATGTATGGGGCTTTCATTCATTATGTTAACACTAGGTCTCACCTTATAAAGTGACTGACTGACCTCACTTAGACACGTGCTTTAGTGATAGTTATTGACTGTTATATTATTGTTAATGCGGCGTTGAGTTCCGCCACTCAGTGGCGAAAAGCGAAGTAGAGATTGTCTTCATAGGTTCTCTATACTTATCCTACTATTTAAAAAAGAGTATGATTTTGCAATAAAATTAGAATTTTTATAAGCTTAATTTATTACTATTAGAATATAATCAAAAATATTTTTTACGAATTTTAATAGTATGTAAGTAAATATGCCTATATCTTAGCAGCTTTATTGATGGTTTATCCCACATAGCAGGGTAATTAGAATGACACTAGTGTCTAAACTCTCGGTTTGCCGCATTCAGTCTTACAAGTGGGAATGAAAAAAAAAACAAATATAATTAACAAAGGTTTGGGTTCGATTCCCACTGCAAGAAATGAAAATTCTAAATAATATTAAGCATTTTCATTTACTGGGTCTGGTAACAAGGCTAAAGCGTTGAGTTCCGCCACTTAACACGCAATGCTTTAATCCGCCGGAAAGTGGGAAACGGAATTTTTGAAAGAGAACGACTGTCTTAACGCTAGGTTCTTAGGTTCCCTCTGCTTATCCTGCTATGTGCGGGATACAGCGTGAAGCTAAAAAAAAACATTCCACCAAGTGGAAATCGAACCCACAACCAATCTCGTTTACATCACTGCGCCATGAAAGATTCTATATATTTAAATATATAGTAAGAATAACATCTCGTCTGTTTGTAAAGCTTGGAGCACGCTATGGAAGTTTTATGGGAGGTATATCAAGATAAGCTTCAAAATTACACTGACTCTGGTATCACTGAATGTATCTTATGAACCGTTTTGTAAAGTATTGTTAGTAGTAATGATATAAAAATATGACCGTTTTTATCCTTTAAATTGGATAACTAAATTGGGTAATTTTTATTGAATGGTATGGATTAAGATTTAAGCTTTTTTATATAGTAACTATATAAAAACTTTAACACTAAGTTCTCAGGATCCCTCTACGTATAAAAGAAACTTAATACTGTTACCCTTTATTATGGTTCTCAAGCAATTACAGATATCTGCTAAATTTTGAATATTTATTATAATTGATAGCTGGTAAAATAGTCACTGACGGACTGTCGTGGCGCAGAGGAACAAGCGTGCGACTGTAAACGCAGGTTGTGGGTTCGATTCCCACTCCAGGAAATTGAATTTTTCATTTTCTGGGTTTGGTAATAACGCCAAGCGCGGCGTTGAGTTCCGCCACTTAGCACGTAATGTTTCAATTCAGCGGAAAGTGGGGAATGGAGTGTCTTAACCCTAGGTTCCCTCTGCCTACCTACCCCGCCCGCACGACTCTCGCGAGCCGAGGTCCTAGTCCCGCAGGGGACGCCCTTGCACCTGTCGGCATCCTTTCGAGCAGCCATTTAGTGCTTGCATTTCGCAGGGACTTAGCACCCTCTTCCCTCAACCCCCTGGTGTCGCTGTAAAGACCGCTAGGGTCAACAGCATGTGTATCCATTCGAAAAAAAAAGAAAAAAAAAACTGCCTACCTATGTTATATGTGGGATACAGCGGGAAGCTATGAATGTATGTATGTAAAATAGTCACTTAGTTTTTTACTACACTAAAATATAGAACACAGAGAAGAAAAGTAACATCCATCCATCCATCCTCACAAGCTTTCATTTTTATAATATTAGTAGGACTCATACATGACCAGTTATAAAGAAGGTTAAAGTAATAACTAAGTATCATATATTCCAAAAAACAATAAGAAATAAAAAATATATAGCAATAATATAAGCAATAAACGTTTTATTTTAATTTCAACAATGAAACCTGTATAGTAATTGTACAACAATTATCATTACTATTAAATACTGGTGAAGTGTGAGCAGCAAGTGTTAAGGGTTCCTTACGAAATATTATTTTAATTTTTTATACATCTCTCACATTTAGTGGGTAATGCAGAAATAATCATGTTTTTTCATTTTCCATCAATTTGGTCGGGATTTTAAAGATTTAGAGCTTATTTTTAGAGTATAGAAGAAACTGCTTAGCAATACATGGATTCACATTCATCGCGTTGCAGGGAGACGAGTTTGGAGAGTGCCTGGGACTTACGACCCTACGCGTAGGTTTAAGGGGCCCCTTTAAAATGCACATTAAATTCACCTCTACTGTCCGCGCTCCTCTCTCTACCTAACCATATTTTAAAAGATGAAATACGTGCTAAAAATGAACTGATGATAGTTCTAGAACTCATACAGTGTATGAATACGTATATATGTATAATTCTATAGGGTTAAAGAAATTACATCACAAATTTCTATATTTTGTAATAAATAACTTCTTTGTACAAACTTAGTATTTATCAAGGATCTTTTAAGATTTGACAAGTACATGTACAACATAGTATACGTTAATGTTATAGTTCTATGTAATAGAGAGCATAGACAAAAGGTAGGTAAGTATTTAAAATTACCATAGATAATAATTTTTATTACATTGACACTATTTATATATATATATATATATATATATATATATATTATAACAGACCAACAGACAGACAAACATTAACTTCGGTTTCCTGCCTTTTAATACGTAACTCTAATAAAATCGACCTGACATTACTTTTACGAGCATGTATGAAAATGTCAGTAGGCGAAAGTTGTATATAAAATGCATCCTAAATACTTGCAGCTTTTTTAAAATGCTTCTCAGAAAACTTTCCCACGTCGGAACGTCCTCTTCAATGGTCAAGAAAAAAAGTAACCTTGTAATGAGGTCAATCGTTTAATAGGTATTTGTGTCATTGTTGATTTTGAGTAATTATTATAACTGGTTGAAGCCTGTCGTGGCGCACAGCGCGACAGGTTGTGGGTTCGATTCCAACTCCAGGAAATGTTAAATTTCCATTTCCTGGAATTGGTAACAGAGCAAAAGCGCGGCGTTGAGTTTCGTCACTCAGCACGCAATGCCTCAATTCGGCGGAAAGTGGGGAATGGAGTGTCTTAATACTAAGTTCTCAGATTCCCTCTGCTTACCCTCCTATATGCGGGATACAGCGTAAAGTTAAAAAAATAAAACTGGTAGTTGGTAAAATAAGGGTTGCTTAGCAACTGTCAGTGTATGTCATATACATGGTAGTTTGTGTATATATATATTTATAAAAAAATATTGGTTATCTGTGATTCTTGTTCATATTAAAGCTAACAATTTCAAATTAGATATTTCTTTGTCTGTTCGGTATGACAGTAAGAGAGGCAAAATACTCGCCGCTTTCTGTCCGAATTCAATATATTGCATGTTAAATAACGAAACTCAACGCCGCGCTTAGCCTTATTAAAGCGAACCCACAACCAATCGCATTTACATTTATACGCTGTTCCACTGCACCATGATATATTATAGATGTCTTGCGTCTCTTTAAGTAATTATCTTTTTTTTTTATTGCGCTGAACTTCAATCCCGCTACATGTTACGCTTCCACCTCCACAGGTTGACTGGAAGACATCTCTTCTAGAGATAAGTCCACCTTTGTCGACATCCAGTTATATTGTCTTTTATTTTTTTATAAACTTTATGTGCAGCAAAAGAATATTATTGATGGCATCAATCATAATAAATGCTTTGCTTGTAGCTATGTTTTTCCTTCACATATGTACTTATTAACATTTAGGTAAAACCAATGAAAAGCTTTGGGTTTGGTAACAAGGCAAAGCGCGGCGTTGGGTTCCGCCACTCAGCACGCAATGCCTCAATTCGGTGGAAAGTGGGGAACGGACTAAACACTAGGTTCCCTCTGCCTACCCTGCTATATGCGGGATAGAGCGTGAAGCTATATATGTATGTATGCAATGAAAAGCTTTGTCAATTCAGTTATGGTCAGCAGTTAAATTGAAAATTATAGGCAATTATTTTAAAATATATTATTGTACCTAAATAATTGCATACTACGATAAGTTCAAATATTCATTTGAAATCTTTTATTACAATATTAACGACTATTTTAGTTGTTTAGATTGTAGGTAATTATTAAATAGAGAATGGACTTTATACTATTATAGCCATAAAACGTTAAAATGTCTTTTCATTTTATTCATGTTAGGGAACATATGTCGTCATAAACTAGCTGAAGGTATGTTTGAGTATATAATTTCTTATAAAATATATATACAAAAAGCCTTCGTGGCGCAGTGGACACCATCTTACTGTAAACGCGAGAGGTTATGGGTTCGATTCCCATAAAATTTTCGGCTCTGGTAAGGTAAACTGCTAAGTTGATTTCCACCAGTCAAATCAAATGTCTCAAATTCTGGCAGAATAATAAAAAAATGTTATATATTATGTCTCGTAATCAGCGGGAAAAATTAGAACAGAGTGTCTTAACACTGAGTTCTCTCTCACTTTCCTTGCAGAATAAAGTGTAAATTTGTTTTTTTTTTAATTTATATT
Source organism: Philaethria dido (assembly GCA_033558755.1). Classification (NCBI taxonomy): domain Eukaryota; kingdom Metazoa; phylum Arthropoda; class Insecta; order Lepidoptera; family Nymphalidae; genus Philaethria; species Philaethria dido. Next base: position 185,952 of record JAKGSA010000712.1, read on the forward strand.
ATTTTTATAAAATATATAAGAAATACATATTCGAACCCAGAACCACCACGATCACTCAAATACGTGCTTAAAGCCAAAAAGTTTATTCATAAAAACACTTGTCATTGACATCTCGAAATCCTTGAATATCCCATTCACAGGACATTGATAAAAACTAGCAAAATGCTTTATTGAATTGTAAATTGCTTCACATATATAATGTACCAAAAACATTTATTTTTGCTTCTTGTTATTGTTTCCTTCCTTCGCTTTTTACTTAATTTTATTGCGATTTTAGACGTTGGTATAAAAATTGAGTAAATAAATAAATAAATAGTAACATACATACCCACATAACTTCACGCTGTATCCCGCATATAGCAGGGTAGGCAGAGGGTTCCCCACTTTCCGCCGAATTAAGGCATTGCGTGCTGAGTGGCGGAACTCAACACCGCGCTTTGCCTTGTTACCAAACCCAGAAAATGAAAAATTCCTTTTTCATAAATAGTAACATTATTAACTTTGTTTTATACAATAGTGGTTAAAATCACATAAAATTGTATGTTTAATTCTTCTAAATCTATATATAAATATGTGAAGCAAAAAGTTTGGATCCTTTTTTACGAAAATTACGCGGACAGAGGAGCATGAAACTTGGCACACTTATAGTTTATATAGAGTAGGAGTGCAGAATGCTAATATTTTTTTAAAATAATGCATAAGAAGTGTATTAAATTAATAAATTAAATGCTACACACACTACCATGGTTTGACATTCACATTTATATAAAGTGACATATACATACACTGCTAAAGACAACGCGTTGTTAACGCGTCACCGGAGCCACTAGTATAATTAACTAGTTGTAGCCCGCAACTACAATTACGTGAAATATAAAAAAAATATCGTTTTTGTCCCAATTTCGTAGAAATTTTCGGGAAATACTTCCTTAGTCTCCCTACACTCCCCAAGTACATATTAAATTTCAGCTTTATACATTTGTAGTTGCGGGCATGCATTATCTGTCAGTCATAATTTGCAAGTTGAATAGCGGAACTCAACGCCGTGCTTTGCGTCTTTTAAGCAGGGAAATCAAAATAATAATTATTATAATATTTTTCCATAGATAAATTTAGTTTTTTTTTTAATATTTGACATGAATTTGTTCCTCTTGGCATCATTACATCTAAAGTGACAATATTAAAATGAATCGCTTAAAAATATATGAAAATGTTATCATGTACTTGTATTTTTCTAACAGATCAAATTTATGTCACGGCCTCTATAATGATTTTCATGACCTCAGTTTGAAGCCGCACCCAATACAATGTTTGGAGATGTTATAACAATGACGATAGATGACCACTTTGTTGACATATCTCAAATTATTTGACGTAAGCGTTTGTATGGAAAATTTTTATGAATATTTTATAGTAGAGAGACAAAAGAATACGAAATTTGACATATTTAAAGGATTAATTTTGAGGTTATCGTCGTTGCGGATTGTAACAGTACATAACTATTAACGTCATTGCTTGTGAGTTCAATCTCTACTTGCAGCTCTCATAAAATATTGCACGGCGTTGAGTTCCGCCGCAATACGCAATGTCTCTAATTTGAACGTAAAGAGAAGACATAGTGTCTTGACATTAGGTTCTCTGACCACCCTGCTTTGTAGGAAAGAGCTTAAAACTATAGAAACATAAATAATGAAATAAATAGCCACTACCACGTGTTGGATGTTGGTACTATTAAAGTGACTACACGCTAATAAGGCAGTGTGTGTTACTCATCGGAGAAATAAAGCACCGCTGGGTAGCGTCCCGTAAGAGGCGGGTTTCCCCGTAGTTTGGTGGTAGCAGGTTCGTCCTCCGTCTGGCTCGCGACCACTATCATGTCAAAGACGAACCGCCAAATATCTTAAATGATGTGTTCCGGTTCGATGACATGTAAGCCAGGTTTTTCCCTATTCTTTCCCCCGAATGTGGTGGTCCCGATAGCGAAATACTATATTGTACTCCCCTTCCATCTGTATGTGTTCCTCTAGGTCGGCAACGCGTTTACAACACCTCAGTATTAAGATGTCTATGGGCGAAGGTAACCACTTAGCATCAGGTGGCCCTTCTGCCCGTTTGCTTCCGTTATCCATAAAAAAAAATCTGACAAAATTTGTGAAAGCAAGGTTTTGTAAAAGCAATACATATACTTTTCCCTTATTCACCACTTTTTTAAAAAATAAAGCCATTTATCACTCAATATATTTAAGCTGTTGAAACTGAGTGACGTGTCACTTAACATACTTTATGTAAAAAAAATATTTCATAATGCACATCTCTGTCAGTATGAGAGGTTTCGAAATGATACCACCTACCTTCGAGAGTTGTGGGTTGGAATCCCACATGAGCATGTTTCGAAAAACCATAAGTATATATTTATTTGTTAAGCACATAGCTCCTTTGAATTTAATTGCCCAATATGTATGTTACATTCATAAAAATGGAGAAAAAAGAGTTATTCGCTGAAAATTAAATAAAATATTTGTATAAGACCGTCGTGGCATTGTAAAGAATCAAACTAGTAATATACTATATATTGCAGGTTCGAATCCCACTTAGGGAAATATTTATAGGGAAATATTAATAGTTGTTCCCAATATCCAGTGTAATAAACTAAGTACGACAATAGATATTACGAATTGAC
>JAKGSA010000712.1:188733-216459 GCA_033558755.1 Philaethria dido
AAGGGGGGACAATGTAGTAGTCCACTATCAGAACCACCACATTTTGGGGAGAGGATGGGTGGGAAAGGGGAAAATCTGGCTTACATGCCATCGAACCGGAACACATCATTAGATATTTGGCGGTTCGTCTTTGACATGATAGTGGTCGCGAGCCAGTCGGAGGACGAACCTCCTACCACCTAGCTTATGAGGAAATATAAGGTGGAAGTGTAGTTAGCAGCGTTTAGTTCCGCCATTCAGCACGCAATGCCTCAATTCGGCGGAAAGTGGGTAACGGAGTGTTTTAACACTAGGTTCCCCCTGCCTACCCTGCTATGTGCGGGAAACTACCAATACATACAATTACACATACTACCAATGCTTGTAATATACTTTTATATAAAGTAACATACACTGTTGCTAAGTCAACACATATTTTTCGCGTCAAGCAGGTCATTAGTTAATAAGTAAGAGGAATGCAATTAATCTTTTAAGCAAATTAAAGTTGACAGCGAATCAGAGATATAAAAATTATTAACTCAACATATCAAATGTACATTCCGACAAAAATATCGCATTTCAACGAATTGTAAAAATCACTCATGTCAAGTTCTCAGCTTACAGAGCTCAAGGCTAATTAATTTAAGACTCTCTTGCAATTTTTTTATACTAAAAGATATTGTATATCACATATATACATATACGATGCCTGTCGTGGCGCAGAGGCACAAGCGTGCGACTGTTACCGCGACAGATTATGGGTTCGAATCCCACTTCAGAAAATAGAATTTTTCATTTCCTGGGTTTGGTAACAAGGCAAAGTGTCTTTACATTAGGTTCTCTGGTTCCCTCTCTCTACCCTGGTATATGCAGGATACAGCGTGAAGCTATAAAAATAATAAAATAAGCTTAGATAAGTAATCCACGATATAAGTAAAGGCTCTATGACAGCTACAAGTGGATACCTCGTCAATGATTCAGCCATGTAACATGATGAGAGGCAATTGAATGCGCTCACTGCATGAGTCGGCGTTTGAATGTGATTTGGTGCAAGTTATTACATTAATACTAATACAAGAGAAAAAATTAAAAAAAAAACCATTTAGGTGCACTGAAGCAGTGTGTGAATGTAAAGACAATCGGTTAAGGGTTCGAATTCTACTGGAGGGAATATTTTTATTTTTATGAAAGGCAACATAATTTTGAGCAGATTACAATAAAACCGCAACACAGAAAATATACTTCTGTTACTTGCATCAATATCTATATATACATAATAAACCTAAAAAAGATTCAGATACCATAACATAACATTTAAGGGATTAAAATACAAGAACACCTGTCGTAGCGCAGACGCACAAGCATGCGACTGTAAACGCGATGGGTAGTGGGTTCGATTCCCACTCCAGGAAATGGAATTTTTCATTTCCTGGGTTTGGTAACAAAGCAAAGCGCGGCGTTGAGTACCACCACTCAGCACGCAATGCCTCAATTCGGCGGAAAGTGGGGAACGAAATTGTTGTAAGAGAACGGAGTGTCTTAACACTAGGTTCTCTGGTTCCCTCTGCCTACCCTGCTATATGCGGGATACAGTGTGAAGTTAAAAAAAAAGAAAGAAAAAAAAAATACAAGGCAACATATAACATTTTCAAATATCCGACAACATGAAGTAGGCAAATATAACCTTGCTTGAAGCTCCTTTTTTTTAAAAGGGTATGAATATGACTACAAACTTTTTCTTATCACTTGTACCCCACAAAAGTCACTTCACGCAGTCACGCGTCAGCATTAAAGCTAAATTGTTTGAATAAAGTGCATCAGATAGGAGATGCATAGCGACATCTCAGATATTAATGTATGCGTCGATATAAATCAAGTGATTCATTTTAATCATACTTTGTTTTTTTTAAATGGAAAATTTCGAAGACTTCGAAGGTTTCGAAGATTTTGAAGGTTTCGAAGATATGTTTTTTTCTTTGTGAATAAAGAACTGGAAGAAGTCATTTTATTGTGTGCAGATGAAGTTAGATATATAATTAGGATTTTAACATAAAACTAATTTCAATTATAATGCATTAAAATGTGAGCTTATTACGAATAACTCAAAAACTCGTCAGATTTTAACTAAATGTAAATAAAACCACATCAGAACCACTAGCTCTCATAAAAAAAGAATCATCCAAACTGGTTCATCCAGTAAAAAGTTATATTTTAACACACATAAAAAAAACAACAATCGAATTGATAACCTCTTTCTTTGAAATCGGTTAAAAATACGTACATACGTATGGTAGGCAGAGAGAACCTAATGTTAAGACACTATTCCCCACTTTCCGTCGAATTGAGGCATTGCGTGCTGAGTGGCGGAACTCAACGCCGCGCTTTGCCTTGTTACCAAACTCAGGAAATGAGAAATCCATTTCCTGGGGTGGGAATCGAACCCACAACCTGTCGCGCTTACAGTCGCATGCTTGTGCCTCTGCGTCGTGGCGCAGGCGTTAAAAGTAAAAAGGTTAAAAGTAGCTTCTTTTAAATTATGCAAAAATTTCAAAAATAATGATCTTTTTATATATATAAATATATATTAGTAACAGTTCTAAGGAAACGCACAAGGTCTCTAGTTTCCATCACGTTTGCAATGCGTAACGGAAGTACGTCAATCATGATTGTTAATTTGTTATTTGGTATTCTTGATTCTAACACTGTTTACATTTTAATTAGTTATGCTCTGCCCTTTTACACGGTGGTAGGGAGTTCGATGCTATATTTAATTGGTAGCCTAGTAACCCAATTAGTAGCTACTATATACATATATAAAAATGAAAGGCCATCATGGCGCAGTGGACTGTAAACACGATTAGTTGTGAGTTCAATTACCAAATTATTATATTTAACATTTTTTATTTTTCTAATCTGGTGAGACAAAGCGCGGCGTTAAACGACGGAGAACGGAGTGTTCTGACATTAGGTTCTCTATGATTATCCTATATGAAGATTTTTTAATAAATTCCATATAAATACAAAATCAATTACTATATAGTTTATTTTGTACTTGCCCATGTTTTACACATTATTAATTTATCTTTTTCTTTTTTTTACAGGTAATGGACACCAGATATAAAAGGTTCAGATGTAAACAGGACCACATGAGAAACACTAGCTTTTATATAAAAAACAGAATCATCGAAATTCGTTCCCTGATAAAAGGACAGTGAACAAATGAAATGTTGAGCAAAACTATTAAATAGTCATTACGTTAGTATTCCCTTCACACACAGTCTAGGTCATGCGTGCGTGACTAAGTCCTATCTTAGGTATATTCCTTGAGAATTTAACAAAATGCTCGTAGAATGTGAATTTTTACGACTAATTTTATGAAAAAGCCTTTTACATTGAAAGAAAAGGGCGGCGTTGAGTTCCACTTGGCACGAAATGCCTCAATTCGGAGGAAAATGGTGAACGAACGTCTTAAGAGAACGGAGTGTCTTAACACTAGGTTCTCAGGTTTCCTCTGGCTACCCTACTATATGCGGGATACATCGTAAGTCTTTTACATTTAACTATTCCTATAGTAAAATTAATTCTTTGCCATACAGAGCACTACAGTTGCAGAAGTCTGTTCTTATTTTTTCTTTTGCAGTATTTCTTTCTTAAACGTGAGAACCCAGATGGGTTATATGGGATTTCAGAATGACAGATAATAAGCTATAAATATACGCATTAAAACCTCACGGTGCTCCTCTTCGACCTAGTCGAGGCTACAGGTGCCCTCCAATCTTTGAACCCCGGTGGTGGAAGCCTGCAAGGCACGTCGTGGAATCAAGGGTGGTGAACCCTCGACAGCTTGCTCGAATATTATCTTATACTTGGCAGAATCGTTTCAAATAATGTCGATAAATTAGTTAAGTAATTTAAAAAAAACATATTTCAATAGTTGAGACTATTGAAGAGCATCTTGAAAAAATATTTAGTAAAATCTATGTGTGAATTTAAATTGTTACAAATCATACTATAAAACTAAAATTGATGCGAATGCAGAAGGCAATTTAGCTATCAATTAGGATTGATAGTATTTTCCCGCCCTTATTTAACAAACTTATGTAGGTTTGAATTTCATTTAGGTACTCTACTTCATATTTTATGACCATATATCCTTGCAGTATTGTTCCTATCAATGGGATTTAAACCCCACAACCAGGTCCAGTCAGGCATGTCAGCTAACTGAAATATTTTATTTTAAAAAAGCAGGTTCACGCTATCGTATCGCTTTGTATATATAGACATATAACATCATATATATTTCTATATGGCAAAGAATAAATTTTACTATAGTAAAATGTCTTCACGACTTCGTGCTGTATCTCGCACATAGCAGGGTAGTCACTGTGATCCTAGTGTCAAATTATATCAATGTAGACAGAGAATTAAGTGTCAAGACACTTCGTAATCCATTTTTCATCTGAAATCGAGAAATGACAATAATTATTTTGGAATTATAGTGTAATCCTACTAAATCAATGCTTTGTAAACGCCTTTTCATGAAATATATTGGTATTTTTGAACGAATGCTTTTCATAAAAGCTGAAATTTCTGCTAGTTTACATATAGCACTAAGAGAGAATTTCTTAATATACCTTATAAAACGGAAAAATACCGGTACTATAGTCCACGCAAACGAAGTCACGGAATACAGCAAGTACATACAAGCTCCAACAAACACTTTCACTACATAGCTATCAAATATTTCTACACCATTAGTCCAAATCTGACCCAAATCAAATATTGTCATTTCTCTTCACTCAAGGTTTCTTTGCTCTTTGCTCAGATCAAATTGCGTTTGGGCAAACTTACCCGCGCCTCAAATTAGGTCATATATTGGTATTAAACAATTAAGTAGATGTTATATGTTTATTTTTTTGGATATTCTCGCTTTTTTAAGTCGCAGGGTAGTCAAAACAAACTTAGAGATGAGACACTCCGTTTTTCAGTTGTGACCTGAAATTGAGACATAAGTAGGCAGAAATAGTCGTAGTGTCAAGACACTTCGTAATCAACTTTTGACACGAAATCGAAACAATATTTTTTTTAAGTGCCAGCCTGTAAGTGAGGTATACAATAATTGTAATAATATTGTATACAGCGTTGGCTTCCTAAATAAATAAATACATAAATAAATAAATAAATAAACTAAAAGCCGCTCTTTATTATATCGATATTCAACTATTTTTTTTAATTCTTACTGGTAATTGAATTCACAACTGTTGCATCTCCTGTCACCTTGTTACTGGTCACCTTGTTATGTATGTTATGACAGCAATTGGTGTAATTTATGTTATTAACTATTATTTTTTAATTTTAGTCTTTGTAAAAATAGATACAGCTGTGAAAATTTAAAAAAAAAAATTCAGAAAAAAGGTGTAATAATGTCTTCTTGGCTCTTTTTATCTACTTCATAACATACTAATGAATATGCGACAAACGGAATGTAACACTAGGTTGACTCCTTTCCTGCTATACAGGATAGAGCGTGTAGCTGTTTTTTTTTTAGCTTCACGCTGTATCCCGCACATATCAGGGTAGGCAGAGGGAACCAGAGAAACTAGGTTAAAACACTCCGTTCTCTTTTAACATAACCGTTCCACACTTTTGTTGTTTTTTTTAACATACGAAATGAGTTAAATACATAGGGTGGGTACAACAATTTATCACTACGTACATTAAACATGACTAGGTCTTTAACCATGATTAACAGTGATGTACAGACATAAAATGAGTTATCTTTATATAAATATGGCCATATTTTACAGCAGGAAGCTTGCAATAGGTCAAGTGCTGTTACATCACTTAAAATGCTCGATTAAAAATAATCGTCCAAGTAATATATTTAATCGATTATTTATTTTTATTTAATCGATTTGACTAAGATCTGGTATTATTATGCCATTAAAATTATTAATGCAAATGTATTTTTGTATGGTAAGTATCCATTCATTGTTATGTTTTTGAAGAAATCGTTGGAAGAAATTATTACTGCTAGTGTCCCCGCTGACGCGTTAACAACGCGTTGTCTTTAGCAATATATATGTCATAAATGTTATATAAACATGGATGTGAAACCATGGTAATGTGTGTATGCATTATTTTAAGAAAATGTTAGCATTCTGCACTCCTTCTCTATATAAACTATAAGTGTGCCAAGTTTCATGCTCCTCCATCGGCGTAATTTTCGTAAAAAGGGGTACAAAGCTTTTGCTTCACGTATTTGTATATAGAGGAGATTACATATGATCTATATTTTATAATAAGAAGTTCAATTATCTATCAGCAAAATATTTTTTTGAGCCCCAAATAACAAGGTAGGCAGAAAGACCCTAGTATTATGATACTACCTTCTCCGCTTTCCGCCCAAAATTCAAACATAGCATGTTGAGTGGCGTAATTCAACGCTGTCTTATCGAGCAAGAAAATTTAAATATAAATAAAGCCTATAACAGAGATCGAACCCACATACATCGCACTTACAGTATGTTTAATTATTACGTTATTGTTTAATAGAAAAAAAGAAAAAGGGGTACAAGTTGATACACGTTGTATTAAAAAAATAATTTTATCATTACAAATACATCTTACAAGGCAAAACGCGGCGTTGGGTTCCGCCAATCAGCACGCAATACCTCGATTCGGCGGAAAGTGAGGAGTGTCTTAACACTAGGTTCCCTCTGGCTACCCTGCTATATGCGGGATACAGAGTGAAGCTATTTATGTATGTATATGAATAATTCTTAAAATAATGATTCCAAAAGTAATAATTTATATATATATTTACTTAAACAATTACTGCAAAAAACCATTTAAAATAGATAAAAGCGTGATAGAGTAGTTGTATGCATTTATATTAAAACTCCAACAAGCCACCCCATGAGAGTGTACTTATCCCTGACCTAGATGTCTACACGTGTAGCTTAGGCTATTGTTTTACTAAAGGAAAGTTAATATAAATTAAGTTTAATTATCCAGGATGTGGTTAGCGCAGCGTTGAGTTCCGCCAGTCAACTGTCACTCAAATGCTTCGATTTCCGGCGGAAAGAACGGAGAGTCATGATTACTCTTCTCTCTAGGTTGTCTCTGATTACTCTTTTACGCAGGAAAAAACCGTGAAACGTGAAACTGTGAAAACAAATGACAGTAAATGAAAGTATTTGTTTTTTTTTCGTTTTTGGATATGAAAATATTTTTTTACTGAGTCTAGAAATGAAATATAGTGACTTACTGAATTTTCGGATACGATTTTGGTCGATTTCGGTCATAGCTTCGGTACAATAGTCAAAATGTTCCGGCTGAAAACATTAACATTAAAATAAAAGATAATTCCTATTTTATTAATTCCAAAATAATACGAATTATTGTGTAGTATTCAGAAATTTTCAATTTATGTAGTAATTTAAATAATATTAATTTAATATTCTAGTTATTGCCTGTAAGTGAGTGACATAACACTCTTTTTCTGTAAATGTTTTCTTTATTTCTCCTCTTTTTTAATAACATCACAAAACGCCCACTTTCCTTTTCAAACAAAACATTATAAACGCAGCCTTAGGCAGTGATGTCATTTATAGGGCCATAACGGTAATATCACTATACCGTTTGCTTTTCTCCTTGTTACAGGATACTAAAACAAATATTTAGTTTTAGTCCACAAATTATAGGCACATTAATAAAATACTAGTGTCCTCGTTGACGCGTTAATAACGCGTCGTCTTTAGTAATGTTTATGTCACGTTGTATAAACATGGATGTCAAACCATGGTAGTGGGTCTAAAATTTATTTTATTAATTTAATATACTTTTTCTCTACCGGAAAACATCATAAGATATTTTGCGGTTCGTCTTTGACGTAATAGTGGTCGCGAGTCAGACGGAGGACGAACCTCCTACCACCTAACTACTGAGATACCCGACTCTTAAGGGACGCTACCCAGCGGCGGAGGGGAATTATATTCTAACCCTGTCCCCTCACAGGGAAAACTATAAGTGTGCCAAGTTTTATGCTCCTTCGTCCGTGTAATTTTTGTAAAAAGGAGTACAAAGTTTTTGCTTCACGTATTTATATATAGATAATGGCCAGTGGGGCAGTGGGATTGTTAAAGCGATTGGTTGTGGATTCCATTCTCGTTTGGGGGAATGATTCCATAATTATATATTATTTAAATTATTTTAATTTCCCCGGTTTCATATGATAATAGGACAAAACGTGGAATTAACTTCCGCCAAATATACACGATGTCTCGATTTTAAGTGGAAAATAAAGAACGGAGTGTCTTGTTGATTAGTAAATGCTATTTTAATTCGCTTTTTTTTTCAGTTATTTAGACCATATGGTCTTTTCATATGAAAACAATCAAATTTCTATCAATATATATATATAGAGTGATTGCATTATTAACGGACAGACAACGTACAGGCGAAACTAATGGCCATAGATGCCTAAAATATAGGAGCCTATATAGGCTCCTTGGAGAGAATAGTAATAATTCCTAAACATACGGGATTTTAAATTTTAGTCAATAATAAATAGAAATATTAATTTTATAAATGTATGTACATATTAGCTAGAATACATAACATCATATGATTCACCAATGTTACCATAATAGACAACGAAACGCGCCAAAAATGTATTTACGATACATTTAATTTAACTACTGTAACAGTTAAAAGAGAATAAAAACTTTAAAGGAACGAAGCTCTATAAAATCTATTATTATCTCCCGATATGGCGTCAAGGAGCCATGTGCATGTGAATGGAAAAGTTAGGAAGGATTAGTGCTTAGACTAGATAGAATATATTTATAAATATATATTTTATACAATAAAATAAGTAAAAGCAAAGCGCGGCGTTGAGTTCCGCCACTCAGCACGCAATGCCTCAATCCGGCGGAAAGTGGGGAACGGATATGTTGAAAGAGAACGGAGTGTCTTAACACTAGGTTCTCAGGTTCCCTCTGCCTACCCTGCTATATGCGGGATACAGCGTGAAGCAAAAAAAAATAAAAAATAGAACAGAGAACAGACATGGTCCTACATTATCCGTTTTCCGTCGGATATCAGCTTCCCGCTAGGTTAGTCAGAGAGAACCAAATGTTAAGACACTTCTTCCTGCACTTTCTGCATGATTTTGGAACGTTGCCCGTTGAGTGGCGGAACTCAACGCCGCACTTCGGCTTACCAGACTGAGATGTAATTAATTTAAATATAATTCCTCCGAATGAGAATCGAAGCCACGATGGTCTTTTCCGTTAACTTTTATTTGGAAATATGGTTAAATAAGATTTTTTTCATAATTTATCTTTATTAAATTTCGAATGAGTAGGCTACAACAAGAAAAGCAAGAAATAGCTCATACTTTAGGTTAAGAAAAATAGTACTGTTACATCACTATTTCAGATTTCTTGCATTTTCAGGTTATTACTATAATGTGCTTATAATTTTCCTATAAGCAAGCCTTATTTCCTGCGAATAATCAAAGGCGAAATTAAGTTATTTTTTCATAAATAACGTATCAGTATTATTACTCTAATCGCGTGATCAAAAAGCCATAGCCTAAATATCAAAAATTTCGCGCCAAAACGAAATATATCAAATTACAGTGTTGCCAACCCATAAATTCTGGCTCCCAATAAACGTTCATTTGCGCATAATTTTATTATTCCACGCCCTCTGACCTATTAAACGCAATGGCCACTACTTAATAGTGAGTCTATCGTGGTGGAGTGGGACAGCGTCAGTCTGTAAACGCGATTGGTTGTGGATTCGATTCCCATTCAGGGTTATGATTATGTTTAAACTATTCTCATTTATACACTTCGGTAAGAACGAAATCAAATTCAAATAATTTTATTCAAAGTAAGAAATTACATGCCTTATTTTATGAAATAATTTACCACCGGAAACTCAGCTGGACTTTTTTTCTCAGTCAGTACTTCACAATTATTTATTAGTGACAATTATACCTTTGAAATAGATTGGAGCGAGCGAAGATTAGCGTTCCGTCACTTAAAACGCAATGTCTTGAAATCCAGCAAAAAGTTCCGAACAAAGTGCCTTTTTTCGCCGCTAAAGTTTGCGTAGACTATACGAGTACAATTTAAAAACCTGTTTTTTCCCATTTTCGTAGGAAAATATTTAAGTGTTCCCCTATAAATTTAGGGGAATCTCAACTCAATGGGGAGTCCCAAGGAGTCTATATGTCAAATTTCAGCTTTCTATGGCTAATAATGTATGTACGTTGTCTATCAGTCATTCAGTAATTCAAGCGTTTGATATATGTATGCCTTTATGGCTTTACCTTTATAAATAATTGAATTAACATTACTGTATGTTTGTGGCATGTAATAAAAATATAGTTTAATTGCATTTGCATTCTCCATAAAAGGTATAATTAAAATGACATTTCTAATTTTTTTATCTGTCCCTAGACTACAAAGTCACGGTCACACAGTCATATATTAATTGACGGCAAATGTCAAATTGAATGTCATAAAACATCAAAAGAATCTAATAATAAAGATAAGGCAAAGTGCGAAAATAGTTCTGCCACCCAATATGGGATATAACTTTTATATTTCATTTATTTCATAGGTAGTCAGAGTGATCCTAGTATTAAGACACTCTGTTCGCTTCTTTCCGCCCGAATTCGAGACGAGATAAATGGCGGAACTCAACGCTGTCCTTTGTCTTACTTGAGCGAAAAAATTAAATAGTTTAAATATAATAACGCCTGTCGTGGCGCAAAGGTACAAACGTAAATGGAAAAGGAATGGAAACCCAGAAAATGGAATTTTTCATTTCATGGGTTTGGTAATAAGGCGAAGCGCGGCGTTGAGTTCCGCCTCTCAGCACGCATTGCTTCAGTTCGGTGGAATGTGGTTAACGGAGTGTCTTGACACTAAGTTCCCTCTACCTACCCTGCTATAAGCGGGATACAGCGTGAAGCTATGTATGTATGTAGTTTAAATATAATCATTTGAAGTGACTCATCACAATTTTTTTTAATTTTATTTGTTTTTTTTTAGCTTCATGCTATATCCCGCATATAGAGGAAACGTTAGAACCTAGTCTTAAGACACTCCGTTCTCTTTCAACAATTCCGTTACCCAATTTCCTTATTCAGGGTGGAAAAACGTGAAGATAAAAGCAGTGTTATTTATTTTTTCATGCCACAGATAACGAAGTTTTTATTAAAGTCAATGGCGTCAGGCAGAAAGGCGCAACATCAGTAATAACTATTATTTAAAAGATAAAATCTTACTTAACGGGAAACACTAATGGCTAAGTAATCTTACTTTAATGAATACGCTAGTGTCGGTCAAGTAGCTTATGGAATGAAACATATTTTTTGAAAAAAAAAACGATTCCCACGCACATCGAGTGATAGTCGATTATTGTGGTAATCGAATGAAGTGTTGATTATAATTATTTCCTTCTCTTTTGCTAGATAGACGAGAGCTTTTATACAGCTACACTATTCGGCTTGTTGAATGTTAACCCTTTTCTATCCGATTCGGGGAAGTCCCTATAATATGAATAAAAGGGTTTTTTTTCATATTCGAATCAAAACCTATCGCAGTCCAATTACTTTAAGATATTTTCGAAAGTAGTAGAGTACGGAATAATTTATCAGCATAGCATATTTTTCTTTTTATATAAATAACTTAAGTGTAACATAAATTTAATAAAGACGACGACGGAAGACATTTTAGCACTGAGATTGACAATTTGACACCTAACCAGACGGGTTTAAAGATTCTAATTCAAAAACAGAGAGAACATTTTGGCACATGGGGATTGCGTTAATATAAACGGAGTGTTTTAACACTAGATTCTCCCTGAGTACCCTGCCATGCGGGATAAACCAGCTTTTTTGATGTCCAAGTAGTTACTCCCTTTAATACTTCTAAATTACTAGATTTAAGATAACACTCGCTAAACGCTAACGACTTAGCTTATCAGTGAAATTCTATGAAAGTATGACTCATACGAACTGAATAAAAACAGCATCCGCTCCCATCATGATGTCACTGTAATAAAATATTTAATAGTCTCATGGTAATGTGACCGTAATTGCACATTTGTGGGTTATAACGTTTGACATACATACATACATACATGTCGATAGATATTGATATGTCTATTTAATTTAGGATTTACATATTATTATTTGTCGTGAATACGTTGATAAGTCGACTTTTCATATACAAATAGGACCAGGATAACGACAGAATAAATTTAGCGTGTTTCTTTGAAAATAATTTGTGATTTCATTTATGATTGCTTAACTCATTATAACAAGATATTTTTTTCTTCAACGTTTTCTTTATTTATGACAAGGCGCATAGTATTGCGGAACCTAACGCTGCGCAAACTTACCAGATTGAGGAAGTATATAATAATATTACATTTTAAATAAGTATAAATATATTTTTTTAATAAACGCCTGTCCTGGCGCAGAAGTACTAACGTGCGACTGTAAACGCGACAGGTTATGGGTTCGATTCTCACTCCAGGAAATGGAAGTTTTCATTTCCCTGCGTTTGATAACAAGCGCGGCGTTGAGTTCCGTCACTCAGCACGCAATGTCTCAATTCGACGGAAAGAGGGGAAAGGAGTGTCTTAACACAAGGTTCCCTCTGCCTACCCTGCTATATGAGGGATACAGCGTAAAGCTATATATATATATATGTATGTAGTTTTTAATAGAACTCGAACCTACTACCATTATTCCTTCACCGTCACTTAACAAGCAGTGTTTCCATATTTCCACACTAAGTTCTCTGTCTATTCTCTCTGTCTATTCTGCTATAAGGAAATGTGATGGCGTTTCCATTCCGTTCCAGAAGAACAATACATACATACATACATATATTGACGCTGTTTAGCAGGGTAGGCAGAGGGAACCTAGTGTTAAGACACTCCGTTTCCCATTTTCCGCCGAATTACTCCATACATTACTATTAACTTGTCATAAATATAGACATTTATAGTAATATTACCATTAAAATCTAACCAAAACCATAATATTTGACCTAAATATTATAAAGCGAGACGGTTCCCCGTTTCGAACAGGTTTATGAGTTTTATACGATTCAGTGTTTAATGTACTGGAGATCATTATAATAAAACAAAATATTCTAGTAGTTAAAGAGTTTATGTCTTAGCCATTTTATACAGAGAGTGATAGTGGAACTCAACGCCGCGCTTTATCTTATTAATATAATCATTCTTCCGCATTGGAATTGAATCCGTAACCACCGGGCTTACAATCAGACGCTGTCGCATTGCGTCATGATGGCTTCTATAGGTATAACTTAAAAAAAGCGATTTCACGCTTTACACCGCATAGCAGTGATAGTCAGAGAGAACCTAGTGTTGAGACACTCCGCTCATCGCCTTCCGCCCGAAAACGTGACATTATGTGTTGCGTGGCGGAAATCAACGCCGCGCTACAATCTTTTAATATATATTATACTGGTATTACTCTCAAACAGTGTTATTTTTTTTAGCTTCACGCTGTATCCCGCATATAGCAGGTTAGGCAGAGGGGAACCAGAGAACCTAGTGTTAAGACACTCTCGTTCTCTTTCGACATTTCCTTTCCTTAGTGTGACGGAACTCAACGCCGCGCTTTGCCTTGTTACCAGACCTAGAAAATATTAAATTATATTTAACATTCTCTTTTCCTGTAGTGGGAATCGACCCCACAACCTGTCGCGTATGCAGTCGCACGCTTGTGCCTCTGCGCCACGACAGGCGTTAACAGCACTATCGTCAATTTATAAATGTTTCTTGTTATTTTTAAACCCCGTTTCAACAAAACAGGTGGGCATCGTATTGTATGGTATCATAGATAAAATAAACATTGTGTGTTCTTGACATATATTACATTGTTTCGGTCTATAGCCCTAAGTATTTTGAGTACTTTGGCCATAATATAACGATAAATAATATATATATATATATATATATATATATATATATATATATATATATAATACTAATACGTGAAGCAAACTTTTTGTATCCCTTTTTTATGAAAATTACGCCGACAGAGGAGCATAAAACTTGGCACTTATAGTTTACATAGCGAAGGAGTGTCGAGTTATAATATATTCTTAAAATAATCCATAAAAAATTATTAATTTATTAAAATAAATGTTATTCACACTGGTGATTCAAATGGTTTAACACCCATGTTTATATAAAGCGACATATATAGTTAACGCGTTGTTAACTTATCAACGGGTGTCCCCGTAACAATAAATGGGTAGTAGGGAACAACTCAATTGACCTTCTAGAACACAGTATCATTCATGCTGGAGGTCACGTAAAAAGCATAATGACCGGAGGGCATATATGAAGAGGTTAATGACTGTGAACGAAGCGAAAGAGGTATGCAGGGACCGTAGCGTTTGGCGCTCCATTCTTTTTTTTTATGGATAACGGATAGCAAACGAGCAGGAGGACCGCCTGATGGTAAGTGGTCACCTTCGCCCATGGACATCTACAACACCAGAGATATTGTAGATGCGTTACCAACCTAGAGGATACAGATGGAAGGGGAGGACAATGTAGTAGTCCACTAACGGAACCACCACATTTTGGGGAAAGGATGGGTGGGAATGGGGAAAACCTGGCTTACATGCCATCGAACCGGAACACATCATTAGATATTTTGCGGTTCGTCTTTGTCATGATAGTGGTCGCGAGCCAAACGGAGGACGAACCTCCTACCACCTAAGAATTCTCTCTGACTAACCCGCTAGGGATAAAGCGTGAAGCTAAGTGAAGTAGCTAGTATTTCCATACTAACATTTAGTGTTATTGAACTCGATTTATTTTTGATTTCGAGTGTTTTACCCTTATATATAGATGCCCGTTCATACTTCGACGTACTCAAATAACACAATATGAAGATAGCTTAGAAATGCTTCTATGTAGCTTTAAAATATATTTTGGTTTCAGTTACCTTTTATGAAAGAAACGAAAAAGATGAAAAAAATAGTAAATAATGTTTCTGCCAGCTTTTTTAATTATTTATATGTATATTAGTACGTTAAGCAAAAAATTTGGACCCCTTTTTACGAAAATTACGCCGACGACGATAATATTATATATATCACATACTACAGCGTATAACGCATATACGTACTAGTATGTAGCCTGGAATGCCACGGACCACGTGAGCGAAGCCGCGGGCAACAGCTAGTATTTAATAAAACAATACTTTTAAATAATAAATCAAGAAAATAATAAAGCCTGTCGTGGCGCAGAGGCACAAGCGTGCGACTGTAAACGCGACAGGTTGTGGGTTTGATTCCCACTCCAGGAAATGGAAAATTTAGTATTTTCGTTTCTTGGGTTTGGTAACAAGGCAAAGCGCGGCGTTGAGTTCCGCCATTCAACACGCAATGCCTCAATTTGGCGGAAAGTGGGGAACGGAAATGTTGAAAGAGAATGTCTTAACACTAGGTTCTCTGGTTCCCTCTGCCTACCCCGCTATATGCGGGATACAGCGTGAAGTTAAAAATAATAATAATAATAATTTAATTCAAAATATGTATAAATATTCAATGATAGATAAATATAAGAAAAAAGAAACACATTTCTATAAAGTGGTCACACATAAATCATGATGCTTCTGTTATTATAATAATATCTAACGCAAAGACGCCGCCGACGCACGACAAGTGCCTAGCAAATGAATGCTTGTTTAACACTGAATTTATTTGGCTATATAAAAAAATGAATATTTTTTATAAATCTTGAATAACTTGCTTCTTCTCTAAGTTACATAATGAATTTAAATGAATTTAACGTCTGTCGTGGCGTAGAGGCACAAGCGTTGTGGGTTCGATTCGCACTCCAGGAAATGTAAAATTCAGTATTATTATTTTTTGGGTTTGGTAAAAAGACAAAACGCGGCGTTGAGTTCCGCCACTCAACACGCAATGCCTCAATTTTGCGGAAAGTGGGGAACGGAAATGTTGAAAGAAAATGGAGTGTCTTAACTCTAGGTTCTCTGGTTCCCTCAGCCTACCCCGATATATGCGGGTTACAGCGTGAAGTTGAAAAAAAAAGAAATTGGGCCCCCGTTGACGCGTAAAGTACGTGTTGCCATAGTAACGTGTATGTTACTTTATATGAAAGTGTATTTCAAGAACATTTTGATGAGTATAATATAACTAATATTACACTCTGGTAAATTATTTGACGTTCAAAAAATGAAGCTTGTAACTTCTTATTTTGAATAAAATTATTTGACTTTGACTTTGACTATGACTTATGAGTTTAATATATTGCTTTCTACACTCATATAACACTAACTGTGCCAAAAATCATACTTCTTCGACCGCATTTTTTTTGTAAAAAAGGATCCAAAGTATTTCCTTCACATATTAATAATTCGTGTGTTAAGTGGCGAAACTCAACGCCGCGCCTTCTGTTACTAAAGGATGCAAATAATTTAAATATAACCATTCCCTCGAGTGGGAATCGAACCCACAACCCGCGCTGTCCCAAGGCGCCCATTGGTCTAAACCTAACACTTAATAAAATAAAAATCTTAGCATATTATAGCATACCATAGCTTCAAAAGCTAGCTAAAAATAGACAAGGATACCAATATACACAATTTGGTAAGTTAGAAAGAAATAGCAATATAATCACACGGAAGAAAGCAATACTCGTCGTTTTTTTATTTGATTCATACATTCTATTCACAATTGTGACGTAGATTGATGTAAGAACATTAACCATTGAGACTTACGAATGATAAATATATATAAAATTAGTTTGTCCGTTCTTTTTGTCATTTGGGCATGTGTTGAAATATGGCTTTGACTTGTCTTAAGGCTTGTTGTTTCATACATACATACATAGCTTCACACTGTATCCCACATATACCAGGATAGGCAGAGGAAACCTAGTGTTAAGACACTCCGTTCCCCACTTTCCACTTGTTGTTTTATGCCTAAAAAAAAGTGTGATACCCTTTTAGAGAGAACCTATTGTCAAGACACTCTGTCCTCCATTTTCCCAAATTTGAGATATTACGTGCTGGTGGAATTTAACGCCGTTATTTATTTTATCAAAACGGGGACATGAAAATATTAAAAGCTCTACTTTAGATATTCTTTTGTCTTTTATTTCTTTTCTATAGTAAGTTAACTCGTAATGGCTCGAATTCGGCTGATAAGCGAAATACATACTTACATACATAGCTTCAAGCTTTATCCCGCATATAGCGGGGTAGGCAGAGAGAACTTAGTGTTAAGACACTCCGTTCCCCACTTTCCACATTCCACATCTTTAGAGCGGACATACAAAAATAGTAATATGTACACTCTTTCTTCTTTAGTATAGAGAATATATTTAAATTATTTTAGTTTTTCTTCTTTGTTGAGGCAAAACACGGTGTTAAATTTAGTCACTCAACATATTATGTCACGATTTAAAAAAATAAAGAAAGGAGTATCTCAAAAAATAAAGAGCGGAGGCTTCTTTTTATTTCGTTTACGTGGACCTAAAAATTTTTTTTTGTTATTTTCTTAATTTAAAAATTTCGATAATCCTCTCTTAATGCTCTTTTACACTTTCCAAGCAGCGTACATGTCAAATTTAAGCTTTCCTTCCTTTCTTATGGCCAGTAGTTTCGTCTGTACGTTGTCCGTCAGTCACTCAGTAACTCAAGCGTTTTATATATATAGATATTGAAACACATAAAATTCAATCGAAATATTAAAATCTCATCCGTCTGTACGTTCCAATAATATCTAATAAGAAATATTTGATCAGCTGCATTGGTGACTCATCTCTTCCTATAAATATAATGAATGCAAAATGTTAAACGAAATTAAACCTTAAAATTTAAGTAACAAAGTCTATTTTGTAACTATAAATTATCAAATTCCATACATATAAAGGCTATGATTTTTTTGTTTTAAAAATGTAGGGACCATATTTTTAAGTTTGTTATTATATTTAGTTTACACTTGACGCTTTGCTCGAATCATATGAAAGGGATAACTTTCTATTTTCTACCCGATTATACATTGGAGCGGCGAACGGAGTGTTTTGACACTAGGTTCACTCTGAATTAACGCCTGTCGTGGCGCAGAGGCACAAGCGCGCGACTGTAAACGCGACAGGTTGTAGGTTCAATTCCCACTCCAGGAAATAGATTTTTTCATTTCCTGGGTTTGATAACAAGGCAAAGCGCGGCGTTGAGTTCCGACACTCAGCACGCAATGCCTCAATCCGGTGGAAAGTGGGGAACGGAGTGTCTTAACACTAGGTTCCCTTTGCCTACCTTGCTATATGCGGGATACAGCGTGAAGCTATGTATGTATGTATGTTATACTTGTTTTTGCCAATAAAGCTCAATAAATTTTTTTAATATATACCGGAAATTAATTTGCTACAATTAATTGATTAAAAGATCGTCCTATATCCATGACCTACATGACTAGGTCACTTGTAGGTCATACAGTATTAAGACTAGATTAAATAGCAATTACTAAGTAGTATTGTAAATAACATTACCCGTATGAAATAATTAAGTTTTGTACTAACTTAGAGGCCATAGTAATCTTATTCATCTTTACGCTGTATCCAGCATAGCAAGGTGGACAGGGAGAACCTAGTGTTAAGACACTCCGTTTGAGTATTGAGTGGCGGAACTCAACGCCGCGTTAAGTCTTATCAGATCAGGAAAATAGAAATTGTTTAATTATCCTCTCATGGCGCAGAGGCACAGGCGTGCGACTGTAAAGGCTACAGGTCGATTACCACGCCAGGAAACGAAAATATTAAAAATAATCTTTAGTATTTTCATTTCCTTGCTCTGGCAAAGCGCGGCGTTGAGTTCCGCCACTCAGCACGCAATGCCTCAAGTCGGCGGAAAGCGGGGAACTAATGGTAAAAGAGAACGGAGTGTCATAACAGCGTGAAGCTAAAAAAAATATTTATTTGAAAGGGAATCGAACCAATTACCTCTCGCGTTTACAATAAAGCGTTGAACCAGTGTGCGTAGGGCCAGTCGGTATATACATTGCATAGTTGTATGTCCGTTTGTTAATTAAAGTTAATTGAAATGACCTGTTTCTGTCTGTTCATCACTCTACTTCCTTATATGGTTACATTGAACCAAATTATGTGTGATGCGCTTTTTTATTAGATGCTACATTATTTTGAGTGTATGTAATAATTAGTATAATTTCTTGACTTTTTAACATAATATTGTTTTTACAATAAAAGAAAACCGACTGGAATTAAAATTATTACGAATAACTTAAGAACTCGTCAGATATGAACTTTTAAAAGAGACCACATGAGAAGCTCTAGCTATAATACAAAAAAGTATCATCGAAATTGGTTCACCTAGTAAAAAAATATGCGGATCCGTATTCCATTCATAATCCTCATTTTCGTAGAAAGGCCTAAACACCTGAGCTTTCTATGGATTCACCGTGCTTTGCCAATGGCGATACAGTGAGATGAGCTCAGAGCAGTGCCTGGGACGCGCGACCCAAGTGGCCCTTAAGGGGCTCTTTAAATCTTGAGCGCATGTCGTGGCGCAGACGCACAATTGTGCAACTGTACACGCGACAGGTTGTGGCTTCGATTCCCACTCCAGGAAATAGAATTTTTCATTTTCTCGGTTTGGTAACAAGGCAAAGCGTGGCGTTGAGTTTCGTCACTCAGCACGCAATGCCTTAATTCGGTGGAAAGTGGGGAACGGAGTGTCTTAACACTAGGTTCCCTCTGCCTACCCTGCTTTATGCGGGATACACAGTCAAGCTATGTATTTATGTATGTATGTATGTATGTATGATAAATAATTTTGGCCTAACTTACGTTCACATTTATAATATTAGTAGGGATTGAAATTCAATGTAAATATAATTATACATATATGTAAGTAAAATTGAAGTGTCTCTTTGTAATATTTAAATAACCGCTTTTTACTATTTGTATGTGAATACATATAGATGTATGGATGATACATATACCAAAATATATTTTTTTACAATTTTTCCGGTTGCGGTTCATCTCTGAAATGGCTGGACAGATTTTGGCGGGACTTTTACTGGCAGGTAGCTGCTAATAAGAAGTAACTTAAACTACTTTTATTTTAGAAAAAAGAAATAATATCATAACTTTAATTTAACATAACGTTTTTGTTAAAGTCCATGCGAACAAAATCGCGAGCACAGCTAGTTAAAATAAATAGTAAGGATAGCACACGACAAGATGGTCAGTTAGAATGTGATTGACATAATGATGACAAGATTATATACATTTCCTGGTCTAGATACACTAAGAGACTTTGAATCGGTGGAATGGTGAATTAAATTACTTATGATTTTAATACCATCGTGGCCCAGTAGGTAAGTCTCATGCAATGGTCGTGGAATCGAATCCTACTAAAGGATTATATTTATATTATTTTTATTTCTCAAATTAAATTATCTATTATTTCGTTCAAATATAAGATAGATATACATAAATTTAAAGCTAAGAATTTTTTTATGGATTTTCTGATTACTATGTACCACTTGGTTTGTTCCTTTTGTCAGCTTTTCTGAATTATTACATTTTTTCTCTGTTTACTTAGGCTTGGTTGCTAGGATATAGTTATCTATAGCTAACTCATTTCTAATAGAGTCCAAAATATTTTAATAGTCTTTCATTACAACAATTAATATTATTTTATACAAAAACAACAATTATACAAAAACTTTTTCTTTTTTTTTGTTTGGTGGTAGGAGGTTCGTCCTCCGTCTGGCTCGCGACCACTATCATGTCAAAGACGAACCGCCAAATATCTTATGATGTGTTCCGGTTCGATGACATGTAAGCCAGGTTTTCCCATTCCCACCCATCCTTTCCCCAAAATGTGGTGGTTCCGAGAACGGAATACTACATTGTCCTCCTCTTCCATCTGTATCCTCTAGGTTGGCAACGCATCTACAACATTAAAATAAATAGTAAATATTCATGGGCGAAGGTATCCACTTACCATCAGGTGGTCCTTCTGCTCGTTTGCCATCCGTTATCCATAAAAAAAAAAACAAACAATAATTAAGCTACCTTAGCCTTTCAATAAGTTTATGGCCAATACTTAAGCACACAAATTCAAACAATAATAAAATAATCCATAATCGATACAACACATAATCGATTAAATAAATCGATATAAAGTGGAAATATTTACTATAATATGTGGCATGTTCCAAGGCTGTACTGCAATTTATTGAAACTTAGCCTCTAAGTAATTGCCTTTTGATTATATCAGTACTATTATATAACTAAAGTGCTTAAGTATGGAGAATTACACTTTATTTACTTAGTTACTGGAAAAACAGTAATTTATACTGATTTGAAACCATTATGGCGCAGTGGATAATATCTGATTGGAAACACGAACGGTTGTTGATTTGATTCCCACTCAGTGAAAGATTATATTTATTTGTAGCTTCACGATGTATCCCGCATATAGCAGGGTAGGCAGAGGTAACCAGAGAACTTAGTGTTAAGACTCCGTTCCCCACTTTTCGCTGAATTGAGGCCTTGCGTGCTGAGTCGCCACTCAACACCGCGCTTTGCCTTGTTACTAAACCCAGGATTCTATTTATTATTTTAATTTTGTTGCTCTAGTTAGATATAGCCCGGCGTTGAGTTACGGCTTTCAACAAGCAATATCTTGATTATATACATGATTAATCCGGTTCAAATAGTTTCATTTAATATTTGTAAAAATCGCCAAAGTCCAATCTCATTATCTTGATTTTAGATAGGAAGTGGAGAACAGAGTGTCTTAACACTAGGTTCTTTATAACGGACTGAATCTGAAATTTTGCTTCTCTTTCTCGCAGACGCAGAAGCGTGCGACTGTAAACGCGAAAGGTTGTGGGTTCGATTCCCACTCCAGGAAATGAAAATTTAAATGATATTTAATATTTTTATTTCCTGTGTCTAATAACAAAAATAAAAAAAAAAACGGAGTGGTCTTAACAACTAGGTTCTCAGGTTCCCTCTGTCTACCCTAGCAGGGATACAGCGTGAAGCTAAAAAAAACCATTGAAAAAGAACCTGTGACCACTTACCTAACTAACTAGCACCAGCGGGTATTATAAAAGACAAAACACCTTTCACAGGAAGCGATTGTTAGATCATTTGAAAATCTAAAAGGAACCATTTCGTTTGTCCCGTCAAAGACATAGGTTAATCAGTATTCACAGTGTGACAGACAGACCGACATGCAGTCTTTCCTCACTGACCATAATACACGCTTATTTATATGCAGAACCCGATTTGAGTGTTCAATAGCTTTAGTTTGTTATCTTTCTACTTTTCCCTTTAACCATCCCTTGTATTTTAAGCTTTGTTCTGAGAAAGTTGTTGTGAAGTGTTATACGCCATGGTGAAGTGGGACAATATGTATCTGTAAGCTTATTTGGTTGTGGATTCGATTCCCAAATTGGGGGAACGATTTTATTACTGATTATTTATAGGAGGAATTAAAGCGAAAACCAGAGTGTGTTTACACTCTAGGCATTTTCTGAATACGCTGCTGTGCAAGAAAAGCATGAAACTATGAAAAAATATTAAGAATAACTCATAAGCTTTCTCATATATTATTTAAGAACTATGTTTAGCGATTAATATACCTTTCTTCTCATTCTGGTCGTCTTGGTCTAGACATCAGATCGATACTATTTAAAAATTGTTTTTACATTGGATTCGGACACAACGAGATTACAAGAAGTAAATTTAAAATAGCACAAGATTTTCTAACAATGAATGATAGTTATTCGTTTTCCCGGTTCCTTCCAAAGACTTTAGAACTTACGGTCTTCTCATATATCATAGAAAGAAAGCAACATAGCCAGAGAAAAGCTAATGTCAAGACACTCTGTTCGCCGCTTTCCGTCCAAAGTAACAACATTAAGTAGCGTAACTCAACGCCGCGGTTTTTATTAATTATTATAGACAAAAAATAGCATGTATGTTCTAGGCCCTAATCGTTAGTTAAGTTAAAAACCCTTGAAAAACACATGTTTATTCCTCTTTGTTATCGATAAACATCCATTAAATCATAATATTTGTAAACATTAGAGGTATTTGAACTTGCTCTATATTAGGTAAAGCTAAACATTGTATCAACAGACCATCGGGAAACAATTTTAGAATTATTACCGGCTTGAAAGACAACCATGCGTTTGTGTGTGGCACAAATTGTAAGAGGTAGCGAAATTATTTAATTTCTGAATTAGTTTTCTTACGATTTCCTTTGGAATATTCATAATAATCATAATGCCTGTCGTGGCGCAGAGGCACAAGCTTGCGACTATAACGCGACAGGATGTGAGTTCGATTCCCACTCCAGGAAATGGAATTTTTCATTTTCCTGGGTCCGGTAACAAGGCAAAGCGCGGCGTTGAGTTCCGCCACTCAGCACGCAATGCCTCAATTCGGCGGAAAGTGGGGAACGGAGTGTCTTAACACTAGGTTCCCTCTGCATACCCTGCTAAATGCGGGATACAGTGTGAAGCTATAAAAAAAATTGTAAATATCTACACTTTCTTAATAATAAACTGAAATATAAAACTTTATACTCTCTCAGCCATAAATACATAAATAAAAACGCTACATTTCATACTTTGAACCAACAACATATTTGCCTAAGCAATACAGAAGTCCTGGTCATTATATCACCGACTTTTAAGGCAACGCTCCATGTTAATGCGCGTTCAGACTTACATGGAGTTAAAGGATATGCTAAATGGTAATATGGATAACAGTTTTAATGATTGTTGTTATCTTATAAATAATATAACAAAGAAGTGTATTTGTGCCTCAATTTGGCGGAAATTGGGAAACGGAAGCCTTATGAGAACGGAGTGTCTTCAAACTAGGTTCCCAGGCTCACTCTGCCTACCCTGCTACGTGCGGGATGCAGTGTGAAGCTAAAATAACATGTGTGTCTCTCGTAAAATGGGTTACGGTGTTGGGTTCCGCCAATAACCTACTGATATCTCGAAATTAGACGGCAAAATCGCAGTATAAAATTTAGTTCTCTCTGCCTAACTTCACCTGGCAAAAATTGTTTTTATAAAAAAAAAACACCATAATGTTTGTTTGTTTCTCCTTCTTTTAAGTCACAATCATGTTATGTTATGATTTTTTGAGTCGATTACATATAGGCGACTGTAGAGTAACATGAGGTAATTTTTGCTACAGTAAAACATTTTATTCTCATGGAAAGATCCATAAATAATGCTAATTTTATGAGCGAAGCCGCGCGTAACAGGTAGTCTAAAATATATTTTTACTATAAAAATAACATCGATTTTTTTTCTATTGTTACAGAAGCCCGACACTCGATGAAACGCCGCCAACTTGAGGAAGATGATTACGATGACGTGCTGGCTGATGAAGGAACTGATGATGAAGCACAGAATGACGCGGAAGGTAATCATCAGCTTAGATTTTTAAGCTATTTGTAGCAATTGATGATTTTATTAGGATAAAATATGAGAGTAAAGAAAAAGGAGTAAACATAATTAAAAATTCAGTGTAATTTAGCGGTATTTTATTAATAAATAAATTTAATATTTTAACCTCGGTATTAATATTTTTTCATTTTGTGAGTGCCTTCTTGTCTTGTTCAGAAAATTCATATTAAAAGAGTTATAGTTAACGAAAATTTATGTTGAGGCCAAAAGCGGAAAACGAAGAAATGTGTCACTAGACGTTACCTTGCGATCTCTTTAATAAAACTCAATTTCAGGTAACGACGCAGAGGAGGACATACTCGTAGTTGGCGTCATCTTAACTAAGGCCACTAACTACAATGTTACTGTTGGAAGAACTGTTAGACTAGAATGTAAAGTTTCACCCCCCGGTAAGTTGAATTTCTACGCTTCCTAAATATTTTTTTCATTATCTTCATTAAAAAAACTAATGTCCCCGTTGACGCGTTAATAACGCGTCCTAGCAACGTATGTATGTATATGTCACTTTATATAAACATGGATGTCAAACCATGGTAGAATGTATAACATTTATTTCATTAATTTTATATCTTTTTTATGTATTATTTTAAAAAGGTACTATTATTCGGCACTCCTTCGCTATATTACCAATAAGTGTGCCAAGTTTCATGCTCTTCCGTCCGCGTAATTTTTGTAAAAAGGGATCCAAAGTTTTTGCTTCACGTATTAATATATAGATATAATAATTATTTTCATTTATTTCTGGTTTAACACGACGTTGATTTCCACCACTCAGTTTAACACGCAATTTGGACGATAAGCGGAGGACGGAGTGTCTTGACTAGGTTCTCTCTACCGTGCTATGCGACAAAAAGCGTGAAACAGTTTTTTTCTTGTTCAATACATATACATAGCTTCACGCTGTATCCCACATATAGCAGTGTAGGCAGAGGAAACCTACTGTTAAGACACTCCGTTCCCCACTTTCCGCCGAATTGAGGCATTGCGTGCTGAGTGGGAATCGAACCCACAACCTGCCGCGTTTACAGTCGCACGCTTGTGCCTCTGCGCCACGACAGGCGTTTTTGTTTAATAAATATAAAAAAAAAACAATATGTCAACTTAGTATTTAAGTACGAATTTTATGATGTCTTTCTTGACACTACCGTTAACCGGAAGTATGAGCGCCACCGGAAACATTTCGTGATGCAATATTTAAATGCGCTTGCGCTGGTGTCACCATATTTCGATATGTCGAAAAAAACCATCATGGCGCAATGAGACAGCGTCTGGTTGTAAACGCGATTCGTTGTGGGTTCGATTCCCATTGGCGGGTATGATTTTATTTAAATTATTTTCATTTATCTGCTCTGGAAAAACAGAACGAGATGTTGAGTTTCGCCATTTAACATGCATATGCAATATATCGAAGCAGCGATTTTTTTTTAATAGAATGGGAGAGTATCTACTGTTTAATTAGAGATAAAAACAATGTACTAATATATGTATATAGAACACGCTTGCTTTACTGCGTGACTGATAGACATCGTATAAGAGAAACTACTGCACATAAAAGGCTGAAATTTAGCAAGTAGACTCTTTGGAGAGTGTAGGGGAGAGCTAAGAGAGAGTTTCACGAAATTCCTGTGAAAACGAGATTTTAGGTATACGCATCGAAGTCGCGGTCAACAGCTAGTTAATATTATGTTTTTTTTACAGAGGGTGTCGTTGTACAATGGTCTATCAATGAAGATAGCCACTACATAGTGTCTACGAAACCTGTTGAGGCTCGTATAACCATGCATTCTGAACGAGAAAGATTTTTTGTGTAAGTATTTGTTTTAAATGCAATTCGACTTGATTGTGGAATCATTACCCACTTAGAAATTAAATTTAAATTATTTTCATTTCTCTGCTCTGGCGAGACAAAGCGCGGTTAAGTTCCGCCACTAAACACTAAAAACGCAGTTTTTCTACTTTGGATGGAAAGTAGAGAACATAATGATTTCCAGCTATGAGGGAAATCTCGTAAAAAAATTGGAGAATCATTTTTAAGCATTACCTTATTTATCGACTAGGCACGAAGAATACCTACTTTAAAAATATAAAAAAAACAACATGTTTTAAAAATGAAATCCGCAATTTTTTTACACGTCATTGTAAAAAAATAGTATGATATATATAAGCAAAGAAAGGTGGAAAGAAAGGTACGGGGAACCTCTGTTGGCCTTCGAGAGCATATACTCAATGATACTGGAGAAAGGTAATGGAAAAAGCATGAGGTCCCTTGAAGCCATGTATGAAGAGGTTAATAACTGCGGAAAGTATGCAGGAACCGCAACGTTTAGCTCCGTTCTCTCTGACTACCCCATCAGGAAACAAGAGTGAAGCTAAATAAAATGTTTTTTTTTATTTCCAGTCCCGCCAATTCCACGGATCTATTGATAAAGGATGTCAAAGAGTCCGACGCTGGGCAGTACAAGTGTGAACTGATGCAAGTTGGACGGCCATCTATTGAACACAATCTGGCTATTTTGGAATCACCCAGGATTTCTAGTAAGTTTATATTTAATACTAATATTATCATATAAATATAATCTTTTAAAATATGGTTAGGTAGAGAGAGGAGCGCGGATAATGTTTTTGAACGTTAATGCACATTTTAAGGGGGCCCCTTATAGTTTAATAAGTAACTAAGTTAAAGTAAATAGTTGTAAGTAAGTAGTTAGTTTAAGTAAGTAGTTATAGTAAGTTCATTAAGTTTAAAAATACTTTTATTTGCTAACTCTGGAATGAGAAAGCGCGGCGTAGAGTTCGACCACTTAATACGCAATGTCTCTAATTTGTGTGGAAAGAGAGGAACGGAGTGTTTTGTCTCTAAGTTCACTCTGCCTATCATTCAGCGAGAAAAGGTTAAAAGTCAAAAATCAAAAATAATAATTAGCCATGGAAAAATTTGGAAGAACTGAATTTATTTTTATTATTTTAATGTTTCCAGAATTCATAGCAACTGATAACGGACAGGTAGTAGAAGGTGACGACCTGCTTCTAACTTGTGAAGTATCTGGCTCGCCACCACCGAAAATCGTCTTCTCTAAGGGCGCTGAAAATGGGGTAAGCTTTTATAATTTATATATACATATATAAAACACTTGCTTTACTTAGTAATTGATAGGCAACAAAAATACGAAAC
>JAKGSA010000712.1:226464-268287 GCA_033558755.1 Philaethria dido
AATAAAGAATTTATAAATATAAATAAATAATCATTCCTCCGAGCGAAAATATCAAAGCAAAGAAATAACAATTTCTTTTTGTTTTCTTTTCAGGCAGGAAACGATATCGGAAAACATAACAGATCTATAGAATTAGTACAACGACCGGTAGTCGAGAACGTGGAAGCTGAAGGCAATAAGATAGCATTTACGGTCGTCTCACACCAGCCCTTACAGGAAATTGAAATTCAGTTGAGAGATCTTAGTGGGGTAAGTAAATAACAAATTTTTTTTTTTCAACTTCACGCTGTATCAGCATATAGCAGGGTAGGCAGAGGGAATCAGAGAACCTAGTGTTAAAACACTCCATTTTCTTTCAACATTTCCGTTCCCCACTTTCCGCCAAATTGAGGCATTGAGTGTTGAGTGGCGGAACTCAACGCCGCGCTTTGCCTTGTTACCAAACCCAAGAAATGAAAATACTAAATTTTACATTTGGAGTGGGAATCGAACCCACAACCTGTCGCGTACAGTCGCACGCTTGTACCTCTGCGCCACGACAGGCGTTGACAATAATGATAACAAAAAATATTATAAATAATAAAGTTATTGAAAAATTAACCGTTGCCATGGCAACGTGTATGCCACTTTATATAAAAGTGTGTGTCAATCACATTGCAGTGTGTGTATTGCTTATATTGAGTTAATATATGTCTTATGTATTATTTTAAAAAATATTGGCGTTTTGCACTTCCCCTTCATAGAAAAAATTAATTTGATACACTTTCGTGAATATTAGAATAATTTTCGAAATAAAGGATCTATTGTTTTTTAACACTTTTTTCTTTTTTTTTTTAACTTCACGCTGTATCCCGCATATAGCAGGGTAGGCAGAGGGAACCAGAGAACCTAATGTTAAGACATTCCATTCTCTTTCAACAATTCTGTTTCCCACTTTCCGCCTAATTGAGGCATTGCAAAATGATTAAATAAAAAATTTAGTGACAAAAAAATTGATCAGTCGTTATAACACAGTTTGACCTGAACGTGACGGGTGTAGGTTCAAAAAATCTTTTATTACGCAATATAAAAAACTTCATGCTTTTTTCGTACAGAAATATAGACAGAGAGACTTTCAGCTTCTTTTCAGTGTCAACTTTTCTCGGAATATTTAATATTTTCATTTACGGGAGTGGGAATCGAACCCTCAACCTGTCGCGTTTACAGTCGCACTTTTGTGCCTCTGCGCCACGACAGACTTTAATGTAGTTCGAATGCATTATTATAAAAAATATTGACTTTCTATACTCTTTCTTCATATAAACGTTAACTATGCCAAATTACATACCCCTCCATCCGCGTAATTTTCGTAAAAAGTAGTACAAAATTTTTTCTTCACGTATCAATAAAATTTGCGGCGTTGAGTTCCGCCACTCAGCACGCAATGCCTCAATTCAGCGAAAAGTGTGGAACGGAGTGTCTTAACACTAGGTTCCCTCTGCCTACCCTGCTATATGCAGGATACAGCGTAAAGCTATGTATGTATTCATAAAATGATTATTACATTTTATTACAATTTGAAGTATTATTTACGCCCACTTTGTTTATTTATACTTTTTTTTTAAATAGGAAGGCAAATGGGAATCAATAGAAGTGCCTGTACCCAAAGTGAGGCACCACGAGTACCACCTGACCCACGAGCTCGACGTCTACGGCAAGTACGAAGCGCTCGTCAAAGCGAAGAACGACAAAAGCTGGAGCGAAAACAGCCAGAATATTGTTTTGGATATAGGTATATCTTTTTATTTATTTTAAAATTATAAAAAATTGAAAATTATAAAAATATATATAATTTTTTTTGGATATTATTTTATCGTTTTTTTGCAATTATTTTGAAAAATAAAAGTTTTTTTTATTTATATTTTTGAAGTTTTAATCACACACGTAGAAAACGATAATTTCTATTGATTTAATTTTGAAATTTCTAAATATTTTTATTTATTTCTAGGGTAATGTGATTAATATTTATTTTATTAATTTAATATATTTCTGATATGTTATTATATATGTTTATCATATATGTTTATTATATACTTATTCCCCATTGACAAAATAAGTAGGGTGCATTCGGGTAACTCCGAACATCGGGCATTTTTAATATTTATCGTTTTTTTTAACTTCACGCTGTAACCTGCATATAGCAGGGTAAGCAGAGAGAACCAGAGAACCTAGTATTAAGACACTCCATTCTCTTTCAAAAATTCCGTTACCCACTTTCCGCCGAATTGAGGCATTGCGTGTTGAGTGGCGGAACTCAACGCCACGCTTTGCCTTGTTACCAAACCCGAGAAATGAAAATACTAAATTTTACATTTCCTGGAGTGGGAATCGAACTCACTACCTGTCGCGTTTACAGTCGCACGCTTGTGCCTCTGTGCCATGACAGGCGTTTTTAGACGTTGTTAGACGTATGTTTTTTTGTAACAGTTGTATACAACTGACAGGAAAGGATATTAAGGTAGCCGTTAACTGGGTCAGAGTCAGAGCACGAAATACTATCATGTTTCGCTTGAAACGGTAAATATTAGAAATACCCAATCTTCGGAGTTATTAATATGCACAATTTTTTTCTTTTAAATAAATTTATCTCCCTATATTAAAGAGGATTTAATATAGGGAGATAAATTTATTTTCTCTCTCTTTTTACTGAGGATTATTTTAAAAGCGTACTCATTTGTATTTATTGCCAGGGTAGTGTAATATTTATTTTATTGTTTTCTGCATTTTTTTCTCGATATTAGACGAAGAACGAACGGAAGAAACGGAATGAATCGGTATATATATACCAATTCATACTCTTCCGTTCACATAGTTTTCGTAATAAGGGATTCAAAGTTTTTTTTTCGCGTATTAATAAGTATAATTATTCATTTATTCTTTTGGTTTTTACTATATATTTTTTATTTAACACGTACCAGGTGTAAATAAGTTAATACATCGAAAATGCATTTACTTGACAGGCACTTTAAGTTCAAGTCTTATCTGTAAATGTTATTTTCCATGTTACCTGAAAATGCTTGACTTGCTTCGTTTTTCTCATCAATATGTTAAAATTATGCAAGTCGACTTATCCATCTCTTCACGCTTATTATAGAAATATGATTTTTTTGCATTTAACTTGTGATTTTTTTTTTGTTTATTTATTGTTTTTTTGTTGCTTTTTTGTATAGATGTCGGTGAAGCACAATTGATCCAGCATGCTTCAGGTAATATTTTGTTTTTATTTTGTAAAATATTATTTTCTTTTATTTTAATTTTAATTTAAATACTAGTTTTTTGTTTAAATTATACTCATATTCTCTATCACATATTAGACACTTATTCTATTGAGATTTTTTATTACTCTTACATATATATAGTTTTTGATTTCTCGACTATGTGAGAAAAAGCGTGAAAACTACAAATAAACAAAGTTATTTAATTAAAATTTCAAAATTTATATATAAACGCTTTCGTTTGCGTTGACTATAAAACCAAAAAATAGGAGAAAATTCCCGTTTTTCTCCGTTTTTCATAAATTCGCGAAATCCTTAACTTATTACCTTGCCCTCCCCAAGGTGACTACATGCCAAATTTCCTTTTACGTCCAGTAGTTTTGTCTGCACGTTGTCTGTCAGTCACCAAGTAACAGAAGCACTTTATATACATACAAAAATATATAGATATATATAATTAATTATTTATTTTTTAATTTCAGTGTACCGAGGAAGTGCCCACATTTCCACATCCTCCTCTCTAACTATCCTAGCAGCTCTCATCTACGTTTTCGTTCGAATGTAATATTTTATAGCCTAATTATTTATTTGTTAGTATCAAATATAAGACATTATTCACCGCTTATTGATGTATAGATGTTTAATAAATTACAAAAAAATTGTAATTTGCTTATCCCTATTAACATCTTTGTGAGTGAGTTCAAATACAATATAAGGGGTTAGATTTTGGACTCAACTTGATTTTTTTGGTGTACCAAATCTGATTATTCTTTTTTATATGATATCTATTGCTAATGATTTAGTCCCATAACTAGTAGTTTTTGAGATATTCGTAATAAAAAACAAAAAAATTGTTCAAAATGTTGAATTATTGAATGTGGAAATCTCTAATTTTACAGGAGAGATCAAAGTTTAAATTGTTCTTTTTTTTCAACAAACAAAAATCAATGAATTTCAATATATTAATAAGCTTACTGACATTCAAGTATAATATGATTATCATATCTACGCACCAAAAAAAAAACAGAAAATATAGATTTTTATGAGTTATTAAATAAAAATTTAAATAAAAACCAAAAATGAATATGAGACCTTGTTAATAGGGATAGGCGAAAATTTTTATTCACTTTTTAGAGGCTTTTTAACGTTAGATTAAATCAAGTACAAAAATCCAGAAGACATTTGAAGCCATACCTAAACTCCAGGATTTCTTTTTTCATATAAATATATATAAAAACAGTAACCAACATTTATTATTATATTTATATTTAATTATTATATTGTAAATATTATTCAATTATTTTTTAATTTAAATAAAATAATCCATAAATTAATTAAGTTTTATTAATGAAAATGTATGTCTCACTTAACTTTAGTTATATTAAAAATATAGGTAATTATTACCAAAGTATAAGTTTAATTGTATTAAGTGTTTATTTTCAGTTTTTTTTTTAATAATTAATTAATTGCTTTTATTTTTTTATTCATTTGATGACAGACACTATTTTTTTTTATTTTTTATCTGTAAAAAGTTTGTAATACCAGTAAATTCTAGATATAAATAATGTGCCTAACAATACAATAGTTCCAAAAGGTGCTGTACCTTTTCTAATATAATTTTAATCTTCCAATAATAATGTGTTTTTTAATAGTGTAAAATTGTTGCACTCTCAAAAATATTTTTTGTCTATTACATTCTTTGAAAATGACAAAGGTAGAAGATTATACAGTCTTTTTACACCTATTTGTGATCTGTATAAAAAGTAAAACAAAATGGCTATGATTTTGAAATTAACATTCATATTTTTTAATATTTCCTCACTGAATTTGAAATTTATTTCATATTTTGAATAACAAGACAAAATAAAATATATTATATTTGTCTTATTTTCTTTCAACCATTTTAAGTTTTGCCTTAAAAAGTACATATAAATAAAAAAATATTTTTGACAGTACAACAACTTATTACCAGCTAGTCTTTAATATTAAAAATGGCTTTTAAATAATAAGTGAATTGTATGAATCCAAGCTTTTTGTCTATTGTGTCGTTTATAAATTATACTTACAGATATCATGCTTAATTATAAAAGGAAATAATACCAAAAAATTACCTTTTTTTAAATATAATTTGAACATTTAATAGTTGTCAAGAATAATTCAGTTCAGTTCAGTTCTTTCACATGTAGACCGCCTGTCACCCAGCGTTGACCGACGCGGCGTTATCTGTAATATTTCACTATTGCGCCGCGTCGACCACTGGTGACTTACACATAAAAGAACACAATAAACCACCTAAAAAATATCTCAATACAAGTAAAATAATAGTTTTCCCACTAATTATCGTAAATTAAACCTAAAATCATTCAAACATTCTTTGGATATTTTACCAAAATCTTATTGGCGGTTAACGTGTTAATTATGGCACTTTGCACATGCCAGTTAAGCACAAGGCACTTCGCCAATGACATTTTGTATGGAGGACACGCGAAAGAGGATTTATCAGTAAAAATGAGATTAAGTTAAACTATGAGAGATTGCATGTTTAATAGAGATCCAGTAACACTGATTCCAGCCTAAAAACCTGAGTCTAAAATAGTAAGTTATATATACTACTTAAATAAAGTTATATTTCAACAATTAATTTGCAACATTAGGAAATTTAAACCTTTTTTTGGTTTGTATCCTTTTATTATTAATCAAGCGATATTATGGTATAGACAAGTACAATGTAAAAATTTAATATCATGGGTTAATGGTTCTAGATTTTTCTTTATAACATTTTTTCTTTTATTATTAAAAAAAAATAACATACCATATTTTTAATTAAATTATTGATTTTTATGATTCTCAATCACTTTGTTTTATAAGTAATTATGTTATTTGTGAAATAGTAAATATCTATATCGTAAAGAATGACAGTGACAGATATATTTCAATCAATTTTGACAGTTAAATTGCACAGATAACAAATTAGTTTAAAATAATTTAAATGGCGTATATTTTTTATATTGACAATTGTATTTTAAATTTAAATAAAAATATTAATTTATACTGTAATAATGTTATAGAATATTGCTTTTTTAATTTTCGTGTGTACCATTAGCCTATGATTATTTGTATAGTTCTAACTATTAAATGTTACTAAAATATTAAAAACTTTTTAATCGAATTACGAAATACAAAAATTTCCATATAATTATAATTAAAGATCTATGTTGTGAAAGCTTCACAAATATTTTAAATTCCAAAATTGTTAAAATAAATAAAATTAATAGTATTCAATTATAATGGAATAAAATATAAATTAAATAAAAAAACACCAGTGATTGTTACTAAATTATTTCATTGTATCATTAATTTATTACCTCTATCATTAAATAATAAATTAGAGAATCATTAACTACAATCATTATAATGATCATTATTCCATAATAATTGTACTACTACGTGATGTTTGCTATTTGTGCCTTCTACGAATACAGAAGGTGATATTTTTGGTCTTAAATAAACGATTAATGTTTGTAAATAATTATACACATAAAATTTTGTTTCATTTATTTCCTTTAGCCTTTAAAGTGAAAATTATGTTAAAAATATAAAATATGATGATAAATATGATACTGGGTTTGGTAACAAGGTAAAGCGCGGAGTTGAGTTCCGTCACTGAGCACGCAATGCCTCAATTGGGCGGAAAGTGGGGAACGGAGTGTCTCAGCACTAGGCTTCCTCCGCCTACCCTGTTATATGCGGGATACAACGTGAAACTATGTATGTATGTAAGCACTTGGGTTGCAATTCCCAGGCCCTGAGTCCCATTATCTACAACGCGATGGGCCTGGCATACAGCGGCATAAATAGAATGCTTTTTACATTGTTTTTGGCTATCTGAAGACAGATATGCGCCTGTCGTGGCGCAGAGGCACAAGCGTGCGACTGTAAACGCGACAGGTTGTGGGTTCGATTTCCACTCCAGGAAATATAAATTTTAGTATTTTCATTTCTTGGGTTTGGTAACAAGGCAAAGCGCGGCGTTGAGTTCCGCCACTCAACACGCAATGCCTCAATTCGGCGGAAAGTGGGAAACGGAATTGTTGAAAGAGAAAGGAGTCTCTTAACACTAGGTTTTCTGATTCCCTCTGCCTACCCTGCTATATGCGGGATACAGCGTGAAGTTAAAAAAAAAAGACAGATACAGGTTCTTTCTAATTAAAAATTATAAAAATGTATTAAATATTTAGTATTCTAATATCAAATAAGATTGAAAAACGTTAAAAAAATTGATAAGTCCAATTGTGCCTGGTTTAAATTACATTCCCTCAATCACTGAAATAGTCAAAGAGTTTTATCATAAAAAGTTTTTAATATTCATTATTACTTCTTTCTGTATGTCATTTTAGAAGTCTATCAGTTGTTAACCTATCATAAATTGTTGTTTACGTATTTTTTTCGCAGAAGAGTAAATTTGTTGTTTTTGTTATGTAATTTTTTAAAGAAAATGGTCCGAACACCTGTAAGTATATAAAGTTTTATAATTTATGATAGATATATCAATTTACCAGTTAATTTAACATTTATTAGATTTTTTTGGCGAGTCACAATCCTTAATAGTATTAAAAATTGTATTTATATTACAAACATTAGTATATAAAAAAGTTAAATTTAAAAAAAATTGTAAATCTTTATATATTAGCGAGAAAATATCTGTATTTGTAAGAAAATAAGCTTCTTAGTTGCTCTCTGCTTACCCTGCTAAATGCGAGATACAGCGTGAAGTTAAAAAAATAAACCTATAGTGCACATACATACAGTTTCACGCTTTATCCCGCATATAACAGGGTACGCAGAAGGAACCTGAGAACCTAGTGTTAAGACACTCCATTCCCCACCTATCGCCGAATTGAGGCATTGCGTGCTGAGTAGCGGAACTCAACGCCGCATTAATTATTTTTATGATTTTATATTAATTATTAGTAGCTGTAATATAAGCAGTTCATTAGAACTATTTATTAGAACATTGATAGTATAAAAATAAATGTGAACTTATAGGAAAATAATGTCATATATTTGTTTTATTTTTAGGATAGAAGATACAGCGGGGTAAGCTTATATTTTTGTTTAATAATTTTATTTTTCTAGCTTCACGCACGTTGCAGGGTAGGCAGAGGAAACCTAGTGTTAGGACACCGTTCTATTAAAATTTCCGTTCCCTACTTTCCGTTGATATCGAGACATTACGTGTTTAGTGGCAGAACTCAACACCGCTCTTTGTCTTGACCAGAGTAAATGAATGAAAATCTCTCGCTATTCTGCTGAAAAAAGAACTTGAAGTCGCCTTTTTAATATACTAGTGGCTCCGGTGACGCGTTAACAACGCTGTCTTTAGCAATTTATATAAGCACTTTATATAAA
Source organism: Philaethria dido (assembly GCA_033558755.1). Lineage (NCBI taxonomy): Eukaryota > Metazoa > Arthropoda > Insecta > Lepidoptera > Nymphalidae > Philaethria > Philaethria dido. The sequence continues at coordinate 235,128 of JAKGSA010000712.1, forward strand.
CATGAATGTCAAACCATGGTAGTGTGTGTAACATTTATTTTATTAATTTAATATACTTTTTATGCATTAATTAAAAAATATTTTATCATTCTTCATTATTCACTCCTTCTCTATTTAAGCTATAAGTGTGCCAAGTTTCATGCTCCTCCGTCCGTGTAATTTTCATAAAAAGGGATCCAAAGTTCTTGTTCACGTATTTATATATAGATTCTAACGCCTTATTTTGATAAATATTGAGTATTTGCACTTCTTCTCCATATAAACTTTAACTGTGCCATATTAAATACTTCTCTGTGCGCATAATTTTGTGTAAAAAGTTATCGAAAGTTTTTCCTTTATTGATATAATATATATTTTTAATTTTTTAATTGTTTTATGCAGAACGCCAATTTAGTGTCTCGGTGCGATAATCTACAAATTAGCCAAGTAAGTTAGTAGTAACTCTTAAATGTTAACTTTATGTATCTCTTATATTTTAAACTATTTATTGTTTTAACGCTTGTCGTGGCGCAGAGGCACAAGCGTGCGACTGTAAATGCGATAGGCCATGGGTTCGATTTCCACTCCAGGAAATGGAATTTTTCTTATGCGGGATATAGCGTGAAGCTATGTGTGTATGTGTATTTTAGAGTGGTATAACATAATGCCTGACTAAAAGTGATATTTAAAAATGAGCCTCATGGTGCAGTGGGATATTATCTAACTGTATAAGCAGTGGTTATGGAAACAACCTTACTTACCGGAATGACTATATTTAATCTAAAATAAGACAAATAAATGTTTTCGCATGCAGCAGAGTAACCAGAAAAACAGTTTTCAAGCATTCGTAACATTGCGTAATGAATTATGGAACTCAACGCCACGATATCTTTTGTGACTGTAAGGCGATAAGTTACGGGTTCGATTCCTATTCTCCAGGAGATGAAAATATTGAATATTTATAATAACTAATATTTAGTATTTTCATTTCCTCGCTCTGGTGACAAGGCAAAGCGCGGCGTTGAGTTCCGTATCGTTCCCAATTATATACATATAATATCAATTTAAGAGTGAAGAAAGCGAAAATCAAGTGTTAAGGTACCGAGGCCACCATAAATATGAGATAAAGGCGACAGGAGACGTAGCGAAGAATTATGATTTTATTGCCGCAAGACCGCCTGGGAAGAAAACTAAGTATATACACATTGTTATCTTTTTATCATTCTTTTATTAGATACACCTGTATCTATCCATCAATGTATGAAAATTTGGCAACGCTAGTTAACCTACTGAGTGAAAGAGGGTTATGTGTTTATTAGTCTTTGTATGTATGTACGAGTATGTTGATCCTATGTAGCGTGGTAGAGACTAAATGCGTTGACCGATTTTGATGAGATCCTTACATAATATTAGAAATATGAATGAAAATTTGTGTGTTACGATTTCACGCCAAAACTACTGAAACAATTGTCATGAAACTTTTTACACATATTCTTAGAGGTTTTAAAGAGGACGTAGGACACTTTTTATTTTAGAAAAATATTTTGGGAAACATGGTTTTTGTTAAGAAAATTTCAAATCTAGCTACTTCAAAGCTTCCAAATTAACGCATAAACTATAGTATGTAGTATGGACTGCCATTGACCACACGAGCAAAACTGCGGGTAGCAGCTAGTATAATAGTGTAATTTTAAAAACACAAATGAACGTAGCCTGTTTAATGGAACTCCTATATGAAATTTAATTCGGTCTCGTATCAAGATCACGTAGTCACCTTGAACTTGATTAAAGCGACTGTAAATTAATCATATTTCTTGATGTCATCATGTTTATGAACGTCTGACGGTTGTCAGTTCAAATTTTTAATGAAAAAAAAAATAGGAAACAGGCAAATAAAAGTGGGGAACTGATTTTTTCTCATTTCCTGGGTTTGGTAACAAGGCAAAGCGCGGCTTTGAGTTCCGCCACTCAGCACGCAATACCTCAATTCGGTGGAAAGTGGGGAACGGAGTGTCTTAACACTAGGTTCTCAGGTTCTCTCTGCCTACCTTTTGCTATGTACGGGGTACAGCGTGACGTTATAAAAAAAATAATATTATACTATAATGATTTTAATATGTGGAATTAAATGCTATTGATGCTCACTATTTGAAACAAGCTACTGTTGAATTTCTCGCCGGCTCTTCTCAGCAAAACTAACTGTTGAAATGTTGCTGGTGATAGACTTTTGCTCACTCTGCGATTTAAAAGCGCTTGCTCTTATTTTAATAAAGAATATTTTTGTTGTGGTCATAGTGGCGCAGTGGGTCAATATCTGACTGTTGACCCGATTGAATGTAGGTTTGAATACCAATGGGGAAGTAATTATATTGAAATTATTTTCATGTCACCAGAGAGACGCGGCTACGGCTACGGCACTTATGTTCTGCCTATTAACACGTAATGCCTCGAATTCTGGCAGACAGTGGTGAACGGAGTATCTTGACTCTTGGTTCTCTCTGCGTGCCCTCTAGGGTGCCCATCACCCTCGACGGCGCCGTCGAGGTATCACAGATGATTGGGGTAGTTCCCGTAGGCCTCGGCCAGTGGTTTATGTGGGTATTCGATCGGCCACTTTACAGCCGATTCCGAGTCCCACATAAACCGCCCGAGTCCCCGCCGGCGGGTATCCGTAATGGCTTTTTTCACGTGAAACAAAAGAAAGGTTCTCTCTGCGTGAGGTCGAATTTGCAATTGAATATAAAAAATATAATATTTCAGCGAAGTTATAACTGTTGAACTGTCTGCATAGCAACTACTCGTGTCATGCATTTAATTCATTCTAATCAAAGTGGTCATAGAGGCTACTGGAACTAGCATATGGTAGACAGTGTCAAATCAATAATATTTAGCACCTTATAGTGTTTTTTTAAATACTTATACTTAAAGAGCGTCATACTGACAATACTGACAATTTTGATAAAGATATTATGTTTATATGCTAGATTATAAAAGCTGACATTTAAGTAGTTGATGAATATTGAATGAAAGTACATTAAACGGACTAATCGTATATTTTGGCACACATATGTCACCTCTGTCTACCTGTGTCCTGTGACCTCGGACTACTGCAAAGTGTTCGAAACGTCGGTTTTTCTAAAATATTGTAAAAAAAATGTTGTAAAGTGTAAATTTTTTAAATTTATAATTAAATGTATGAGCATTTTGGATTGGACTTGTAATTATAATTACTCTAGCTTTCCCCCCGCGGCTTCGCCCGCGTGAAACTCGGTTATATCGCGCGACGTGGTAAGGAGTAGCCTAAAGTCTTTCCGAAGGTTTAGACTATTTGTCAAAATTGGTTAAGTGGTTTAACAATAAGGAACTTCCATGCAAACTTTTATGTCCTATTTCAACCTCTTCCACCCTTTTTTTCACCATAAAAAATATTCTATGTCCTTTTCCAAGTTCAGTGCTATCTTTATACCGAATTTCATCAAAATCGGTTCAGTGGTTTAGGCGTGAAAGCGTAACAGACAGACAGACAGAGTTACTTTCACATTTATAATATTAGTAAGGATTACACCACTAAACATACTTTTGTTAATATTTTTAATATATAGTTTTTTAATTCGAAATAAAGTCAATAAAGCGTTAAATTGGCCTTTTTGATTATAATCAATACTCAACTTTTCATTTTTGTCTTGAATTTCACGCCTTTTCCGGAATAGCAGGGTAGGCAAAATGAATTTAGTCTTAAGACACTCTGTTTTCAACTTTTTGAATTCGTAATTCATTAAGGATATAGGACGTTTTTGCTTCATATATTAACATATATTATCCAATAATATAAAATATTTTTTCAGTGTCATAGAATCAATAGGACATTTAGTTAAGAGCTGCTTAGGCGGAGGAGTGATGGCCATACACGAGTCGTATAAACAATGTGGACTATGGACTTCTGTTGTACTGACTATATTGTTGGGAATTTTTGTCAGTTATTGTATGCTTGTAAGTCTTTTACCCATTATTCAATTAATTGAGGTGAGGCCTTGAGATGTGGAACATTGTTTCGTTAAAATTGCGATGCATTGCAATGCGGACATAGTGTAATGAGTGGTGGAACTCAACGCCGCGCCTTGTTTTACCAGAAAAGATATGAAAATATCATTCACTTGAATAGGGACCGAATCCAAAATTAATCGTGCTTATTTCTTATTTAATTTGTAATAAAAATAATAGCTTTAAATTTATTACATTAAACTTAAAATTTCGTTTTTTTCCGCTGACTTAAAGAAATCTTAGTACTCCTCTGCGACCCTGGAGGCTTCATTTTGGCTGTATATTTGCCTGTCAGTCACTCAGTAAAATAGGTGTTTTATATACTTATATTTTACAGTAATTTTTTTTTCTTTTTTAACTTCACGCTGTATCCCGCATATAGCAGGGTAGGCAGAGGGAACCTGAGAACCTAGTGTTAAGTTACTCCATTCTCTTTCAACATTTGCGTTCCCCACTTTCCGCCAAATTGAGGCATTGCTGGTTGAGTGGCGGAACTCAGCGCCGCGCTTTGCCTTGTTACCAAACCAAAAAAATGAAAATACTAAATTTTACATTTCCTGGGGTGGGAATCGAACCCACAACCTGTCGCGTTTACAGTCGCACGCTTGTGCCTCTGCGCCACGACAGCATTTGCATTTTACAGCTTCCCCTCTTTATTCCGCACAGCAGAGTATTCAGAGAGAATTTAGTGTCAGGCAAATCGCCGATCTGATCTGATTGCTGCTTTTCGGTTGTATTTGAGAAATTGGGTGAGCTACCAGAGCGAGAAATGACCATTCCTCGCAATGGGAATCGAACCCATTACCAATCATAATAACTTATACTTATATAGAGGTTTACGGTACCTTCAAAATTACAGATTTTAGCTCAATCAGCCCAGAAGATTTACGGTAGAGTGCAAGTACCCGCCATGTCATATCCCGATCTAGCGCAGGCAGCGTTGGAGACAAGTCCGTTTGTTAGTCTGAGGAAATACAGTAGATGCTTTCGGTAATTTTTTTTTATTTTTTATTATTTACATTGATTTTGTAGTTACAAATACGCTATGTAAGATTTAAAAATATCTTTACACAAAAAAGGGAAAGCATAGCGATTTTTACCGCAGCACAAAGTAAACAGAGACAACGTAGGGTCAAGATGAAAAGTTGTCAGTTTTCCGCCGGAAATCGAGCCATTGTGTGTTGAGTAAAGGAACTTAACAAAGCGCTTTGTTATACGTAGTGCTGATAATTTAAATATATTAATTAAATTTGATCCCCGATTGGGATCAAACCCACAATCAATTGAATTTAAAGTCCAACGATTTTCCACTGCAGAACGACGGCGCCCTGTTTCTTTTTGTGTTATTCATATATTTTATATTCAATAAAGAATATTTAATTCTATCTAATGTCCCTAGATATGCAGTGGATTTCACAATCTGCGTAGATCTCTTCGGCTCTTGCTGCGTCTACCAAATTATGATATCTCGAACCATAAAACAGTTAGTAGAAGGCACTGATGAAGTCACCGTGGAAGGGAATCCACCGCTAAGAGTCTACATCGCCTCGCTATTGATACCTTGTGTGCTCATCTGTATGATAACCACTTTGAAATATCTTGCCCCGTTCTCTATTGTTGCTGATATTTTTATAGGTATGATTTTTTTAAATTTTTTAGCTGATTTTTTCATTTGACTGTGCTTGTAAAAGTGTGGATGTGTTTGGATAAAGGATATTTTGATTTTGAATTTGTTTTTATCTTTGTGTAGGTATATCTCGCGTGGGTAAGAACAATTTATAGTTGAGACACTCTGTTCTTCACTTTCAGTTTATTTTTGGATTACGTGTTGAATTGTGTCTAACGCCGTCTATTACCAGACCATAAATACGATTAGACCTTAAATATGATTTAATAATACGCTTTCGATTTTCTTACGAGGGAATATTTCGAATATTTTTATATCTTCACTCTAGTAAGAGAAATCGCGCCGTTGAGTTCTACTATAGATTGCGCATTGTTTCAAATTCAGCTGGAAAATGAAGTAGTAAGTTTCTTGATACTTGGCGTATACTTGGCCTTGCCTATCCTACTATGCGGGAAAAAGGGAGAAACTGTAAAAATCAATACATATATATATATTTTTTAACTTCACGCTGTATCCCGCATATTCCGTTCACCACTTTCCGCGGAATTGAGGGATTGCGTGCTGAGTGGCGGAACTCAACGCCGCGCTTTGCCTTGTTACCAAACCCAGAAAATGAAAATACTAACATTTCCTGGAGTGGGAATCGAACCCACAACCTATTGCGTTTGCAGTCGCATGCTTGTGCCCCTGCGCTACGACAAGCGCATATATATCAATACATGTATTAATAAAAATATCCTCCAGTAGATATCGAGTATATCCTGTGTACAGTGAAATAATGTATCACGTCCCCACGGTTTCTTTATATTGTGATTAGCTTCTTAAATGTTACAAAATTTAAAAGTATGACGATGTCGTCATTTTGTTACTGGGCCGAGTCTGAGTGACAGTTGTGACATATTTTTAATATACACCAGACACAATGAAATCTATTTTGGTGGAATTGACAACAACTGATATACCATGAAAGAAATACAATAAATCTTTTCTTAGCAGCTGCCTGCAAATATTAGAATAGACAGAAATAACATATGGTCAAGACACCCCATATGTTATCGATACGCTTTGACTTACTAGAGCAGGGGTATGAAAATTATTATATATTATCATTCACCCGAGCGAGGATCGAACCCACAACCACTGCGTTACAGTAGGTTCTCTATTTATGTACCGTCGGTATTCATGAAAGATTAAAGTAATTCCCATGGCTGAGGCTAACGGCCATGATAAACATGAGTTTTTAGAGGATAGTCTACCGACCTACATCTGTTTGTCCGTTAGTCCCACATAACTTGTCCAAATCGCTTATTCTCCAAATTTGCTAGATAATTTATCCCTAGATTTTCCTAAAAGAATTTTCTCATGTAAAAGTTTCTTACGTTTCCGTCAATTTGACTTCTAGTGACAGTCGCGGCAGCAACAATTTACTATGCGATCATAACAGCAGTCATGACGCCCTTCGACTTTCCAATATTTAAAACGATGGCGGGTCTCTTCGAGTTCATGGGGGTTTGCGTGTTCAGTATGGAAGGAGTTGGTGTTACGTTGGCCATTGAAAATTCTATGGCGGAACCAAAGAAAATTCCTATTGTGTTGGCTGGAGGTAAGTTATAGTAACAAAATTTTAGTGTATAAATGTGTTTTGTCGCAGTGTGTCTAAAAGACCGAAAGGTGGAGTCTGGAGTGGATTATCATTAATAATAATCCTTTTTGACTGTCTTATAAGATATAAGTGATAGCAGCTTTTCTTGTATAACTGTAGAAGCAAAAAGAATCTATTTTTAAAAGACCTCATTGTATAATTTTTTTTTAACTTCACGCTGTGTCCCGCATATAGCGGGGTAGGCAGAGGGAACTAGAGAACCTAGTGTTAAGACACTCCCTTTTCTTTCAACAATTGTATAATATATAGTATCAATTACATGAAGACAAGTACATATTTGAATATATTTCTTAACATGATGTTATTAGCTTTACACATACAGATCTATTTATGAAACAATAAACGTAAAAAAATATTACGTACTTTGGCTCACTTCTTACCGTTAAATTTGCTTAAAATTTGCACATGTGCCCGGATCTATTTACAATTATCTAAGGACAATATTTTCATAGCATGAACCTAATTTCCATCCCAGGACGACCAAGATATCGAAGCCTTTTTTGTAATATATTTTTTGGCTTCACCATGTATCCTAGACATGCCAGGGTAGACAGAGGGAACCCGAGAATCTAGCGTTAAGACCGTTACGTTCCCCAGTTTCCGCTGAATTCAGGCACTGCGTGCTGAGTGGCGGAACTCAACGCCGCACTTTGTCTTGTCACCAGAGCGAGGAAATGAAAATAGTAAATATTAATTATTATAAATATTTTATATGTTCATTCTTATGGGTAGGAATCGAACCCACAACATTTCGTGTTTACAGTCGCACGTTTGTGCCTCTGCGTCACCACTGCCCTCAATTTGTAAATAATACGTATAGTTGTTTTTAGTTCTATCCATAGCATGCTTTTCAATAGTAAATTATATTGCAGGAATGGCAATTGTAGTCAGTATAGTGATGACTGTCGGTTTCTTCGGCTACTGGGGTTTTGGAGAGAGATCAAGATCACCGGTCACTGTCAACTTTCCTTTGGAACCGTATGCTTTTTGTGTTTATAGCAGTCAATAATTATAAAATAGATATAAAATATTATTTTAGTTTTACATCATTTAATAAGATTTTTTTACATTATTAAAAAGAAATTTAAAAAGCAATTTCATGCTTATAGGGCATCACTGGGTAATTAGAAAGAATCTAGTGTCAAGAAGTGTCTTGACACTAGATTCTTTCTAATTACAATTATTTCTAATTTCTAATTATTATCATATAAGCGGCGAACGGAGTGCCGTTCGCCGCTTATATGATAATGATGAACAAATCATGTTTATAACTAAAGGTTGTTCTCTTGGGTCACGATAGCCTTTAGAGGTATAATAAAAAAAAATTGTACTTAAAGACTTGAAAAGCTATTAACTATATTAGGTCATTTTTCTTTATTTTTCAACACGATTACTTGTGGAATCAATTTCCACTCGAAAAAAAAATTATTGGTAATTATTTTCATTCTCTCATGAGACAACGCGTGACATTGAGTTCCACCATTTAACATAATGTCTCGAATTCAGCTGAAAAGTTGAAAAAGGAGTACTTGACCCTCGGTACTCTCTTACTACCTTACTATTTGGGACAAAGCCTAAAAGCCTTCTTACAGCAATTTGCTTGAAAAATTGTGTATGTGCCCTTATCTATTTACAATAACCTAAGTACAAAATATATATATGTGTCTGTATGCTTATATGATTTTAACATATTATTATCTATTGGTATGTTTCATTATACCCTATCCCGATCTGTTTTTTTACTAATTCCTTTGCCCTAAGGTAGCAAAGATCGTTATTTAAAGCCGCCTTTTGTACATATATTTTTTTACTATATATCTTTATATTTCTTTGGGTGTACAATAAAGAGTATTACTATTACAATATAGGTTTGGTAACAAGGCAAAGCGCGGCGTTGAGTTCCGCCACTCAGCACGCAATGCCTCAATCTAGCGGCAAGTGGGGAACGGAATTGTTGAAAGAGAGCGGAGTGTCTTTACACTAGGTTCTCAGGTTCCCTCTGCCTACCCTGCTATATGCGGGATACAGCGTGAAGTTAAAAAAAAAAACTAATATTTTCATAGAATAAAGACCATCCAGAACGAGGAAAAAATCTTTCAAGCGTGTTTTTTTTAGTCTCTAAGCTTTCTTTTTATAGATGATAAGAATCTAAGTTATACTTCTTTATTTCTGTTCTAGATTCCCAATAGCATTAAAAGTAATGATGGCTCTAATGATCTATGTGACCTTTGCCCTGAACTTCTGGATCCCGTTCGACCTCGTCTGGTATTATATAAAGCAGAGATACGAGCCCTCCAAGTATTGGTTATGGGAGAGGGTGTATAGAGCTACGTTTGTATGCATTATCACGGTCATTGCTGTCATATTTCCAGCTGTGACCAAGTTTATTGGTTTAGTAAGTTTTTTAATATCTTTTATAGTGCTGTTTTGGTAAACGTATTAAAAAGCAGGTTTTTCTTTAGCTTAAAGAAAAACCTAAAGAAAAACCTTATGTGACAGCTTCTTGTTTAGTTAGTGTGTATAATTAATAATTAAATCTTTCGAACGGATCTTCGATAGTTTGTTTTTTTTATACATACATACATAGCTTCACGCTGTATCTCGCATATAGCAGGGTAGGCAGAGGGAAACTAGTGTTAAGGTACTCCGTGCCCCGCTTTCCGCCGAATTAAGGCATTGCGTGCTGAGAAGTGGAACTCAACGCCGCGCTTTGTATTGTTACCAAACCCAGGAAATGAAAAATTCCATTTTCTGGAGTGGAAATCGAACCTACAACCTGTAGCGTTTACAGTCGCACGCTTGCGCCTTAGCCCCACAACAGGCGTTGACTTTTCATAATATTGTCAAAATATTTTCAGCTTGGCTCCTTCTGTCTATCAAACATGGGCTTCATATATCCAGCCTTCATAGAACTCTGCTTGGACTGGAATGATCCAGGACTAGGGGTCTTGAGATGGCGGTTATGGAAGTTTATACTTATTTTCACTTTTGGCACCGTATTATGTATCGTCGGAACTTACAGCAATGCTAAAGAATTGATTCAAGAAGTATTTTAAGTAACCTTGGACTTGAATATTTAATTTTTTAAACCTATATTGTATATTGTTTTGTTTTGATTATAATAGTGATTTTTTATGTTGTATTTTATTAACACCTTTTTTGTCTCTTCACGCTGTATCCCGCATATAGCAGGGTACGCAGAAGAAACTTGAGAACTTAGTGTTAAGACACTCCGTCCTCTTTAAGATATCCCTTCCCCACTTTCCGCCGAAATTGGCGCATTGTACTCAAAGGCGCGCTTTGCCTTGTTATCAGAGCAAGGAATTAAAATACTAAATACTGATTTGTCATGTATAATTGTGACACATAATTGTGCTTTCCTGTACAGAAGTGAAGTTAGAAATTATCACTTCACAGTTCCCAGAGGCGAAACGCGAAACACTGTTTTCCACATTATACGTTAATAAATCTTTGTCGTCACAAGGTATACGCATGTATAATAAAATTCCAGAAATAATTACAGATCTGCCACTTACAATTTAAAGAACAATTTAAAGTTAAGGTTAAGAACATATTGTAGAAAAAGTATATTATTCTGTCCAAGAATACTATAAATATATCAATGTGTGGAATTAAATGCTATTGACGCTGACCAGGGAGGCTCATCATAGTTGTATATTTATTGTAAAAAAAATATTTTGAAAAGAGCAACTGTTGAGTTTCTTGCCGGCTCTTCTCAACAGAACTGCCTTCCGAGCCGGTGGTAGCTTCCGTTAGGACTGACACGACAGACACCTTTGTAAATTGGCGATCCTAGAATAAAGAATATTTTCATTTTGTTTTTTTTTTTATTTTACCCGAAATCGAGACATTGCATCTTGAATAGCGGAACTGAATGCGTTTTCTTTAGACGACAACTATGTGGTTGTTGCTACCAAAAATGTACATCGACTTACTAATCAATTTAAGCGATTCAAGGTTTTTAAAGTATTTTAAGTTACTCTTCCATATATTACATTTCGTTTTTAAGAATGTGACACATATATGTTAATTTTTAAGAAATAACTGTTAATTGATTTATCATGTTATTATAATTTCAAGGGTTTTTATTATATATATCGGCGACAAGGCCATCGTCATCATGGAACTATATCTGGGCAGGCTGTGGGTTCGATTCCCATTCTGAGTCACGATTATACTTCAATTATCTTCAAATCCCCTCTCTGGTAATGCGGCGTTGAGTTCCACTACACATAGGCAATGTCTAGAATTAAGACAGAAAGCGACGAACGGAGTGTCTTTATATTATCTTCTCTCTGTCTACTCTGCTATGCGTGAAACTAGAAAAATCTGGAATGGATGAAATACAATCAATTAATTCAATTAACATAATAAATATGAATGACACTACCATGTTTGACATACACTTTTGAATTATATTATAGACGTTGCCAAGGAAACATGATTTTTTCACGTCAATGGGGTTACTAGTGTACATAAATAATTATGGGAATTGACATTAACGGACTGAATGTACTTTAGTTTTAATACTTTTTTTTTTAACTTCACGCAGTATCCCGCATATAGCAGGGTAGGCAGAGGGAACCTGAGAACCTATTGTTAAGACACTCCGTTCTCTTTCAACAAATCCGTTCCCCACTTTCCGCCAGATTGATGCATTGCGTGTTGAGAGGCGGAACTCAACGCCGCGCTTTGCCTTATTACCAAACCCAGAAAATGAATCTTCTAAAGACACTTTTAGTTTAAATAATTATAAAATAGTTGGAAAGAGATTGGCTAGGTGGTAAAGGGTTCAAAACCAGAAAGAAAAACGAAACTTAAATATATTTAAAAAAAATAATTTCTGCAATTCGTTTATACAAGCACACAGATTGTCACCTACCAGCTTCACGCTTCATTACGTGTACGTAAGTTTGAGCAGGGTTAGTCAGAGAGAACCTAGTGTCAAGACACTTTGTCCGCTACTCTCCGTCCAAATTCAGACATGTGGCGTAACTAAACGCCACACTAACCCGCCAAATAACATACAAAGTCTAAAATGGACCCACTATCCTCTGATAGACGTACGACCATTTCGAAGTTCACGTCTATATTGAGTTTAAATACCAAGCTCTGAAGCATCCCCGCTACTCTAAATATATCACTATGAAATTAGCCTTTTGGGCGAACTAACAGATATTAATACAGTCAAACTTTTTGCTCCTACCAATTGCTGGTTATAACAATATTCGTCTGACATTACTGTCTACACTAAATTTACAGTAGTTATAACTATTTTGGACTGGAATTGAGTTATTTTGTGTGTTGAATAATGTAATTATGTTTATATTGTGTTATTTTGCGTACAAGTGTCTATTTAAACGTTCTAAATAAATAACTTAATATGGAAATGACAGTAAGTGTAATTTTTATTTATTTTACATTTATTGTTATGTCAGATATGTCATGATGATTGATTTGGAAATTAAAATGTTGTTTAAAGGGGTTTTGTTCATATTAAGCGTGTTTAAGTCATGTCTATACAATTTTTAAATATTAATATTTGTTAGAATTGCTTGATTTATTGATAAGTGATAAGAAATTTCAAGCAAATTAAACACACATAGGTTATATATTTAAATAATTTAAAAATGTATTCTAAGGATAACATTTAAACTTATATATGTTATAAAAGTATATATTTTTGGTTTATCCAGTTATTCACGCCTGCTATGTTATAATTAAATTATTACATATCTCTTATATTGTATTGTAAAATTTAAAAATTACCAATAAAATGTTTATGGTTATTATGGTTGTTACATTACATTAGCTTCACACTGTATCCCGCATATAGCAGGGTAGACAGAGGGAACCAGAGAACCTAGAGTAAAACACTCCGTCCTCTTCTAACATTTCCGCTCCCCACTTTCCGCCGAATTGATGCATTGCGTGCTGAGTGGCGGAATTCAACGCCGCGTTTTGCCTTGTTTTGTTACCAGAGCGAGGGAATTAAAGTACTAAATATTATTTCATATTTTCATTTTCTGGAGTGGGAATCGAACTCACAACCTGTCCCGTATACAGTCGTACGCTTGTGCCTCTGCGTCACGACTATCTATTTTGATTATTATTGTTTAAAGGGCGGAAATAAAAAAAGTAATAAATTACAAATTAAAAAACGCCAAAACGCCTGTCGTGGCGCGGAGGCACAAGCGTGCGACTGTAAACGCAACAAGTTGTGGGTTCGATTCCCACTCCAGGAAATGAAATTTTTCATTTTCTCTGTTGAGTCACAAGACAAAGCGAGGCGTTGAGTTCCGCCACTCAGCACACAATGCCTCAATTCGGCGGAAAGTGGGGAACGGAGTATCTTAACACTAGGTTCCATCTGCCTGCCCTGCTATACTCGTATGCGGGATATAGCTTCACGCACGCACATACATATGTATGTGTATATAAATTATAAATTAATAAAAAATAATAAAATAATTTACTGCTTGCTCCACTTGCCTATAAAATGCTCTACATTTAGCGCGTATAAAGCGCGGCGTTGAGTTCCGCCACTCAACACGCAATGCCTCAATTCGGCGGAAAGTGGGCAACAGAATTGTTGAAAGAGAATGGAATGTCTTAACTCTAGGTTCTCTGGTTCCCTCTGCCTACCCTGCTACATGCGGGATACAGCGTGAAGTAAAAAAAAAAATTAGCCTTAATTAATTGGATAAAACTTTTATATTTTTACCAAATTTTATATAAGCTTAAATTATACATAATATACTTATCATACTCTAATATAAATGTGTTATATTTTTTCACGTATTTTCCTTCAAAGCAAAGTAAAGAAAATTTTGCGTCAGGGCATTCAGTACTCCACTTTTTGCACGAAATCGAGACAATTGTCTTAACAAAGTGGAAAAAACGCAATGCCTCAATTTGGCGGAAAGTGAGGAACGGAAATGTTGAAAGAGAATGGAGTGTCTTAACACTAGGTTCTCTGGTTCTCTTCTTAATCTTAAAAAAAAAGAGTGGAAAAATAAAAGTAAATTTTTCCCTCGAGTGGAATTAAACCCAGAACCAATTATGTTTTCAAACAGATGATGTCCCATTGCGTCATGGTCTCATATATGTATATTACATATTGATACATATGAATATTCATAATTAATTTGCACTGAAAGGTTATTCCATGTTTCATTTTACAATTAATCGTTTAACAAAGGTTGTCTGTAGGAGATTGTTTAAATTAGTATTATAGATTGTTTAATAGGTTCGCCTTTGCATATATTTTATATGTATGTTTGTATATACTAGAGTTCTCGTTGACGCGTTAACAACGCGTTGTCTATCAATGTATATGTCACTTTATATAAACATGCATGTCAAACCATGGTAGTGTGTAACATTTATTTTATGAATTTAATATATTTTTAGACATTATTTTAAAAAAAAATTAAAAAGTTCTCTATATAAACTATAAGTGTGCCAAGTTTCATGCTCCTCCGTCTGCGTAATTTTCGTAAAGAGGGGTGCAAAGTTATGTATGTTTCTTTTCTTGTATATTGTATGCAGTAAAGAATAATGTATTATTCTGTTCTGTTCTCTTAGTTTAAATATTTTTATGTGTTATTATTATACATCGCTTTTTACTGGGTGCACCATTTTTATGGTACTTTTTTTATAAGATAGCTAATACTTAGTTTGGACCTGACGTGTAGTTTTTGAGTTATTTATAATAATTATAACTTCACGCTGTATCCCGCATATAGCAGGGTAGTAGGCAGTAGGCATAGTATTTTCATTTCCTGGCTTTGGTAACAAGGCTAAGCGCGGCGTTGAGTTCCGCCACTCAACACGTAATGCCTCAATTTGGCGGAAAGTGGGGAACGGAATTGTTGTAAGAGAACGGAGTGTCTTAACACTAGGTTCTCTAGTTCCCTCTGCCTACCCCGCAACATGCGGGATACAGCGTGAAGTTAAAAAAAATAAAAAAAAATATATATATTTTTACTTTTTTTGTCTTTATATCTAAATCCTGTAATTTTTAGAGATCATCAGAAGATTTTACAAACAGACGCGGCAGTTCAACGCACCGTGGTCATCACAAATTCGAAATCAAAGCGACCGGTGAAGCTGCTAAAAGCTATGACTTCCAAGCTGCTAGGCCACCTAAAAAGAGAACTAAGTATATATACATATATTTATGTTAGTTTCATGATTTTTCTAGCGTAATAGTGTGAGCAGAGAGATTCTAAATGTCAAGACACTGTTCCTTATTTTCAGTGTTAAATAGCTAAACCCAATGCCATCGTAGTTTGACAGTAGACGACGTTGGTTGTGGATTCGATTCCCACTCATGGGAATAATTATATTTCAGCTATTTTTTAAGCTAAGCTCTGTCTAACAACACGCAACGTTGAGACGTTGTTGCATATTCCGACGGATAGTGAGAAGAGAGTGTCTTAACTCTAGGTTTACTCTAACTAACCGACTATTCAAGAAAAAACGTGAAGCTAAATATAAAAAAAAAAAAAATTAACACTCTTAAGCTACTGGGCATGCTTTTTTATTGTTTTAATTTTATAATTCATGTATTCCTTGTTTTTTCTTCATATATACATATATTCAATTCTTTTTATGATATATTTTTTAATTTATTTTACAGTATAATAGAAACAATAGGTAATTTAGCGAAGAGTTGCTTGGGCGGTGGTGTGGTAGCGATACACGAGTCGTACCGGATGTGCGGGCTGTGGACTTCCTTTGTTTTGACTATCATCTTTGGTTTTTGCATAAGCTATGCCATGTATGTAAGTGTACTTTTATGAAATAAATATTTTCGATATTAAAAAAAACAGCTTTATGAGAGAGAGGATTTAGTGACAAGACACTCCGCCGCTTTCGCCACTTGCCGTTCAATTGTGAGACATTGCGTGTTAAGTTGTTGAATGTGGATAAACTCAATTTATTTATTTATTTATAAAATCTTTATTGCACACAAAATAAAAAGTGTACAAAAGGCGGGCTTAACGCTAATTAGCATTCTTTTCCAACCAACCTTCTTTATATAGGAAATACATATATAGGTGCGGAAAAGCAAATTTAAAAAGATATATATATATATGTATATATAATATAAATACATACATATAAATACATATAAATACATACAAATATAATTATATACTTTCGTAGCCACCCGCCGCTTAAAGACTTCGCGAGGGGGAGCTTTTCTGATGGACTCGGGCATATCATTTCACAGTCTAACACCTGTGACTGCAAATGAGTCGGACATGAATCCCGAATTAATTTCTCAATGCCGCGTTTTGGTTTACAAGAGCGAAATATATATATAAAGTTTCCCCAAAGTGGGAATCGAACCAATAACCAATCGTGTTTACAGTCAGGTGGTGTCCAACTGCACCATAATAGCAATTTTATTTTTTGGATATTCATTGTTCGTGCATTTTGCAAAATACGTCGCGTCTTGCTATGTGATCTACTTGTAGATATATGGGCGGCGAAGTATATTTAAAATAATGGACAGCCAATATTAAAATATATATATTTTTAGCTTCACGCAGTATCCCGCATATAGCAGTGTAGGCAGAGGAAACCTGAGAACCTAGCGTTAAGACACTACGTTCCCCACTTTCCGACAAATTGAGGCATTGCGTGTTGAGTGGTGGAACTCAGCGCCGCGCTTTGCCTTGTTTTTTTTTTTTCTAGAGCATTTAAAGTTAGCTAAGATCTGACAAGTAGTTTACGAGTTATTCGTAATAATTTTACTTTATAGTGCATTTTATTTTTAATCAATTACCTTTTCTTGTTAAAATCTTAATTGAAATATATTTTCAGACATCTTGTGGATTTCACAATATGTTTCAACCTATTCGGTTCTTGCTGCGTCTACCAAATTGTAATGGCTCGTACTGTCAAGCAACTAGTAGAGGGTACACATGAAGTCACGTTGGAGGGGAATCCCCCCTTAAGAGTGTATATTGCTTTGCTCGTTATACCCTGTGTTCTAATTGGAATGATTACTACGTTGAAATATTTAGCTCCTTTTTCGATTGTTGCTGATTTTATTATAGGTAAGCTTATTTTGGTATGGTAAGAGAAAGATAAACTGTGTATATAAATCAAAATGTTTTGTACGCGTAAAGTAAGCGTTACCTTAGTAACGTTTGTATAACTATGTTTGTATGTGAAACACATATATTTTTTTTTTTAACTTCACGCTGTATCCCATATATAGCAGGGTAGGCAGAGGGAACCTGAGAACCTAGGGTTAAGACACTCCATTCTCTTTCAACAATTCCGTTCCCCACTTTCCGCCAACTTGAGGCATTGGGTGTTGAGTGGCGGAACTCAACGCCGCGTTTTGCCTTGTTACCAAACCCAGGAAAATGAAAATACTAACATTTCCTGGAGTGGGAATCGAACTTGTCGTGTTTACAGTCGCACGCTTGTGCCTCTGTGCCACGACAGGTTAATTACGACGTATCATTATTAATAATTATTATATTATTTCTTATGCATTGAGGAACTTCACGTTGTATTCTAAATAGGAGGGTCAGAGGGGACCTACTGTAAAGAATTTAAAACAATGTGTGTTGAGTGGTGGAGTTCAACGCTCGATTCGGCATACCGAAGCGAGAAAATGGAAATAATTGAAATATAATCAAGACCCCGAATGGGAATCGAATCCACAACCAATCGCACTTAGTCATATATTATCTCACTGTCTCACGATGGCTTCTGTCATTAAAAATTATAAAAAATATTCCTTATTCGTAAAACTATAAGTATACCAAGTTTAGTACTCCATGTAATTTTCACACTAAAATTAGTTTCATTATTCAAAACGTAATATCTCTAAAACCGAAGTGCAAAGAAGTGAAGAACGGAGTGTGTAACAGTGGCGAGCCGTCCATACAACTCGATTCCCACCGGCTTGCTTACTGTAGTTACTGTACTTTTCAAATTACAAGTATGAGACCTAAAAAAGAGGTCATCGCCAAAATTCTATACTGAAATTACGAAATACCTTGACATAATATACCGGTTTCCCTAAATATATCAGCTTTCCTAAATATATATACCGGCTTCCCTAAACATACATCGGCTTCCCTTAATTTACCGGCTTGCCTAACTAAAATTTTCACCCCTCGCCACTGGTGTCTAGACACTAGGTGACTGGTGTCTAGACCTAGACACTAGGTTCTATCCATCTAGTGTCTACCCTGCTATGTATAATAAAGTATGAATTCGTCTGTTTAAAAATTTAATATTTTCAGTATCTGTGGCGATAGCAACTATCTACTACGCAGTGAAATTGACAGACGTCAGTCCTTTAGACAGGCCTGTGTTTAAAACTGTTGCTGGTCTCTTTGAATTCATGGGAGTTTGTATATTTAGTATGGAAGGTATAGGAGCAGTGATGGCAATAGAAAATAATATGGAAGAACCTAAGAAAATGGCGTTGGCTTTGTTTGGCGGTAATTGAATATTATTATTACTTTTTTAATTGCACAAATTAAAAAAAAAACAGTTTGTCGCTTTATTCCTTAATTCAAAGCATGGACAGAGAGACATAGTGTCAAGACACTCCCTTCGCCGCTTTTTGCTCAAATTTAAGACATTGCGTTGCGAAACTTAACGCTTTGCCTTACCAGAGCGGGGAAATAAAAACAAATTATATATAATTGTTACCCTGAGTAAAACGAAGGGAAACGAACCTGTAACCAACCGCGATGGTTTTTGCTTACTTACTAATTAAACTTTCAGATAAGGTATTTAATTAGAATCATCAGTTCAGTTCAGTTCTTTTATTATGGCCCTTCGAATATAAGAATCATATTTTCAAGTTATTTAAAATTGTCAACACATTTGATGAATGTTTGCTCAATGGGTCGTATGTTTTCAAAAAATAACACAACAAAATATGCAAGAAAGTACCATCGTGATTTAAATGCCCTTGTAGCGCAGTAGGACAGCATTTAACTGTAAACACAATTGGTTGTAAATTCGATTCCCACTCAAATAAATCAATGTAATCAAGAATATTATTTTCAGGCATGTCAATTGTAGTAAGTATTGTGGTGACAATAGGGTTCTTTGGATACTGGGGTTTCGGTGAAGAATCTAGATCACCTGTAACCATAAATTTTCCTTTAGAACCGTGAGTATATTTTTTTATAATTTTATAAATTATATATATATGTATAATTATATTGTAGCTAAATTACGCAAAATCTTTAAAAGAGTAGTCGTTATGTAGTAAGAGTCAAAACACTCCGTTCGCTACTTTGCTCCCGAATTCGAGACATTGGAATTCGACGCTGTACTTTATGTTACCAGAGCGGCGAGATAAATCATTGTCTAATGATGTGTTCCGGTTCGATGGCATTTAAGACAGGTTTTTCCCCATTCCCGTCCATCCTTTCCCCAAAATGTACTTCCGATAGTGGACTACTACATTGTCCTCCCCTTCCGTCTGTATCCTCTAAGTTGGCAACTCATCTACAATATCTCTGGTGTTGTAAGTGTCCATGGGCGAAGGTAACCACTTACTATCATGTGGTCCTTCTGCTCGTTTGCCATCCGTTATCAATAAAAAAAATAAAAGAAATAAAGTTAATATGTTCTTCCTCCGAATGGGAGTTGGCGGGTTGTTTTCGAGTTATTCGTAATAATTTAACTTTTTGTTAAAATCTTAATTATATTTCAGATTTCCAATAGCCCTGAAAGTGCTACTGGGCATAATGATATACGTGACATTCGCTCTAAATTTCTGGTTCCCCTTCGACTTAATGTGGTTCTACATACGTTCGAGATATGACCCATCAAAGTACTGGCTTTGGGAGAGAGTGTATAGGGCCATTTTCATTTGTGTTATTACCGCTATTGCTGCTACTTTTCCTAATGTTTCCAAGTTTATTGGAGTGGTATGTATACTTTTTTAATATTACACTAGATATATCCCACGTTTGCGTTGTAGAACCTTAAATTTATTTTTTTCCCGTTTTATTAGAAATTTAGAGAAATCTCTCATAGTTTTGTCTGTATGTTGTCTGTCAGTAATGCAAGCATTTTATAAATATATATAGATAGGTGATAATGTCAAAGAATAATGCTATTTGGATAAATAGTTAAATATCATTTCTTTCCCATTAGAGTAACCATAGAAAACCTAGTGTCTAGTCACTCCGTTCTACACTTTCCGCCCCAATTAGAGACATTGCGTGTAAAGCGGCGGACGAATATAAGAAACTTTGTATAAACATTATGAAGATGGAAAAGAAAAAAATACAAAATTATATTAAAAAAAAGACTATATGGAGAAGAAGTGCAATTAACCATTTATTTTTAGAGTTAGAAATACACTGCCATGTATTTGACATACATTTTTATATAAAGTGACATATACGTTGCTAAGGCAACGCATATTTTGCTGATTATTAATTTCTATATATTTTTATCTATTCACAGCTAGGTTCCTTCTGCATATCTAACATGGGTTTCATATACCCAGCTTTCATCGAGCTTTGTTTGGACTGGACGGACCCAGGACTCGGGTTTATGAAGTGGCGGTTGTGGAGGTCCTGCTTTATTATAGTTTTCGGTCTAGTTTTATGCATTGTGGGAACTTACACAAATGTTAAAGGACTTATTAAAGAATCATTCTAGATTTTGGTTTTTATTTAAAAATATACTTTGTAGGTAATAAAAAACAGTTTCAATTTAATATATGTCCTAGTAATGTTCGGAACTCATAACTTAAAAACTGAAGTGTATTAATTTTCAGTTTTCGTAGAAAAAATATACTATTATTTTTACATAAACGTAAGGCGCTTAAATTTTTTATACGTTATCTATATTTTTTTCTTATCCTAAGTATGTGATTAACACTTTTAATGTCATACGCGTGAAATAAAGAAAATATGACAAAAAATAAACGCTTCAGCTTCACGCTGTTTCCCTTACATAGCAAGAAGAAAGAGGAACCTGAGCACCTAGTGTTTAGACACTGTGTTCCGTTCCGCATTTTCCTCCGAATTGAGACATTGCGTGCTTAGTGGCAGAACTCAACGCCGCGCTTTGAATTGTTACAAGAAAATGAAAATACTACATATGAATTATTATAAATATTTAATATTTTCATTCCCTGGAGTGGGTATCGAACTTACAACCAATCACGTCTACAGTCGCAGAAAATAAAATAAAAGGCAATAAAAAAATATATTTTATTGTACATTTTTGAGACACACAGCGGGATTAGAACTGCACCATGCCGGCCATATTGGCATGACACTGATGCCACGACGAAGCAAACGCAACCTATAATATATACTAGTATAAGCATAAATGACATTTTTAACATTTCAAGAGTCCCATAATAAAGGTCCATCAAAGTCCATCTTTTACTGACAAACGCGACATTCCAACATACTTCTTAAAACTTCAAGTTAATAGAATTAAAATACAGATTAAAATAAACTATATCAAAATTATACTTAACGAAGTACATTACAACTAAAAAAATATATTATTCTTGCATTGGTATTCGTTTTTTGTAAATTGTATTAGCTGGATTTTGTCACCTTTGGTTATACTTTAACACCTCTGTTTTCTAAACGTCATTACCTTAGAGCTGTCAGCTATCTGTCAACTCACTTTAACTCGAGACAGCGGAGAGAGCGGTCGTGTATACTACTTGCATTACTGTATCGTGATATATCTATTATAATATTTAGCATTTTATTTCCTGGTAACAAGGCAAAGTGAGGCGTTGAGTTCCGCCAGTGAGGAACGGAAATGTTAAAAATAGAATGGAGTGTTTTAACACGGCGGTTCCCAGGTTCCCTCTGCCTACCCTGCTATGTGCGGGATAGAGCGTGATACATGTTCACTCCTCCGCTCTGGTAAGATAAATCGCGGCGTTGAGTTCCGCCAATCAATGTGTGTATTGTAGCTCAGACGCAAAACGAAGAACGGAGAGTCTTGACACTAGGTTTTCTCCGACTACCCTGCTATGCGGTATAAAACGTAAAAGTTAAAGTAAGATTATTCAAAAAGTATTTATAAATTATACCTATGTGCATCTAAACGTGCATACGCAAATTTGTCAGGCTTCGAACTGGCGACCACGTCCGACCACAGCCGTTCCGCTACAGTAGCAGCACGAGGCCATATGTGGTAATCTAGGTTACCTATTATTAATTTGAAGCTATGAAAAATGACGTAACTAATTTAGTTTCTATTTAAATTAAATGTTCTCTTTTAGCAAATGCTAAGAGAACATAGTGTTAAGACACTCTGTTCTCTTTCCTATTTTATAGATACTGCGTGTTGAGATGTGGAATTTAATATAGCACTTACCAGAGCAAAAAAAAAAATAATTAATTTTGATAATTTTCCAGGCTATCGTGGCGCAGTAAGTAAACACGATTAGATGTGGGTTCGATACCATTAGGGGGTAGATTGTAAATAAATATTTTCGATACGGCTAAACGCGAAGTTTAGTTACACCATTCGATACGTATTCAGACATACATGATGCCAACTCGTATTACACGCTGGAAAATACTTATCGCCCGTATTTAATACAAGACTAGCGGTATTTTGTGACTTTGTTTGCGTTGACTATATAACTTCAAACCAATCATTTTCTCATTTTCATAGAAACTTTTAAAAAAATCCTCTCTTAGTTCCGTAGCCAAAGAGCCTACATGCTAAATTTCGGTTTTCTATAGCCAGTAGTTTCGCTTGTATGTTATCTGTCACTCACTCAGTAACGCTAGCGTTCATATATGGATTTATATATAGAATCAGATAAATATTATTAACTTACTAGAATATTATAAACGTCTGTCATGACGCAGAGGCACAAGCGTGCGACTGAAAACACGACTGGTTGTGGGTTCGATTCCCACTCCAGGAAATGTAAAATTTAGTATTTTCATTTCTTGGGTTTTGTAACAAGGCAAAGTGGCGGCGGCGTTGAGTTCCGCCACTCAACAAGCAATGCCTCAATTTGGCGGAAAGTGGGGTACGGAAATGTTGAAAGAGAATGGTGTGTCTTAACACTAGATTCTCTGGTTCCCTCTGCCTACCCCGCTATATGCGGGATACAGCGTGAAGTAAAGAAAAACTTACTCGAATCTACTAAATTAGTCCAAAGAGTAACTTCTCCTCCTTCTATAGTAAAAGCTTCAACATTACGCCAAGATATCCAAGAATACATTTGTTGCCAAGTTCTGGATAAAATTTCATAATATTTAAAATAGCTTCACGCTTTATCCCGCTTAGCAGGGTTGTCAGAGTGAACCTAGTGTCGAAATACTCCGTTTGTCACTCTTCACCTGAATTCGAGTTAAGTGATTGAACCTATGAATACCACACAAGAAAGATTATATCAAAATTGTTTTTATTTTCCCTTTCTGGTAGCACGAATGGCGTTAAGTTAGCTACCTAACACCCAATGTCTTGATAACGAAAAGTTGCAATTTGGTAATAATCAAAATAACCTTAACGCATGTCGTGGCGCAGAGGCACAAGCGTAAGACTGTAAACGCAATAGGTTGTGGGTTCGATTAATTCGAACAAGGCAAAGTTTGGTAACTCAGCACGCAATGCCCTAAATTCGCGGAAAGTGGGGAACGGAGTGTTTTAACACTAGGTTTTCAGGTTCCCTCTGCCTACCCTGCTATATGCGGGATACAGCGTAAAGCTAAAAGAAAAAAAAACTTAACCAAGAATTAATGCACATAGTCGTGTCATACCTATATATAATACATCGTTGGTTTGTCAATTTCGTCTCACAAGACAGGTCCCATTTCGTTGAAACAATCACCTTATATTTACTTAAGCTTGAATATGCCATGGAATTATACTGGACGCCTAACCTTAACCACGTATCACAGTAATTTAAAAAATGGCTATTATACCAAATAATTGGCAATCTTGGCAAAAATCCCTTATTCGATAGCTTCAAATGGTGAAGAGCTTTATCAAAATAATCAAAATCTGATATATCATAGCAATTGAGCATTGGAAAAATATTATCACCTAAATGAAACACATCATCTACTTCAGTGATTGTTAAGATAAAAGTATATATGTTTTGAAGTGTATTAAATATATCTTGTATAGAAACTTTATTTTTGGCAGTAATATTATTATTGGGACAAGACGATTCTTTGAACCACGTCCATGGCAACCCTATGAAACCAGGTACAGCGGCTTCAATCAAAACCCCTATTCCTCTAACACCTGCCCATTTTACAACAAATGCTATATCTTCTTTTGAATAAACCTTGGGTTCATCACACGGTCCATGCTGAAATACCATTTGCTCAATTGGAAAACTTCTCATGTCAATTCTCCAGTGAAAAGTATTTAATTTAGAACATGACATAGCATCTATGGTTCTCATAACATCAACTGTCGGTATAAAATTAGAAACAGAGTCAATCATTAGTCCTCTATATTTATAGGCAGGAGTGTCATTTATTTGTGTTTCCGATAAAGTTATTAAATATCCCGTACTTTGGTCGGGAATAATCAACTGAGTTAAAGTTTCGAGTGCATGACGTGAACCGCAAAAAGATGCTGATGTTATATTAATAAAAATTCTATTATTAAATGATTTTACTTTTAAACTATAAGATTCATCTGTGTTTAAACGTATTCTTGGATCAGTGTCACTTTCAATATCAATTTGTATAATCATTTTTTTCACTGTTACATTTTCATTTCTTAGCCCCTTTGAATTAAATTTTTCTAATTTTGCTAAGTCTTTTACAAATAATTTGAAAGCTTCAGATAGATATTGCCTGACTTCTTCAGAAGGGAGGGAATTAAATTTGTATTCCATCTTTTTTGTTGATAAATATGCTAAAGTTTGACTAAAATAAGTTTTGCCAACTGGAAGAGGCCAGAGTTGAGGACCTGTACACAATAGTGTACACTCACTGATTGATTTATATGTGCTTGTGTTAAACGATGAACTTAAAACTTTATGGCATAATTTATTTTCACATTGCCAAGCCCAATAAAGTTGTTCTTCACTAGAAAAGAATAAAATTACTTTTATTAGAAATAACATATAATATAATTAATATATAATTTCCATACCAAGTTCATACTTTATGCCGCAAAGCCATAACATAAAGGATAGTCAGAGAGAACTTTGAACACTCTTTTCACCGTCTTTCGAATTCAAAAGATTGAGTGCTAAGTGGCGCAACTCAATGCCGCACTTACTTCATCATTCCCTAAGTGGGAATTGAACCCACAGCCCATTGTGCTTACAATCAAATGCTATCCTACTGCGCCGCGATGGACAGAGAACTTTGAAAATTCTCTTTATCATGAACATAAAAACCAATCAAATTTCTTTAAACCAATCAAACTAATTTAAATAGATAGAACCTAAACTTAAAAATACTTACCTTCAAATATATATATATCAATTAATCAACTTATTCACGCCTGCTACAGTTTTTTTAGCTTCACGCTGTATCCTGCATATATAGCAGGGTAGACAGAGGGAACCAGAGAACCTAGTGTTAAGAGACTCCGTCCTCTTTTAATATTTACAGCGTGGAGCTACTTTTGGTCTGTTCTCCAGTTTTGGAAAATGGGGAACGGAGTGTCTTAGCACTAGATTCTCTGGATACCTCTGCCTACCCTGCTATATGCGGGATACAGCGAGAAGATAAAAAAAAACTGCGTGAAGCTACTTTTGGTCTGGGTTTCAATTACATATATTTAAGTAACTAAAGATATTAAGGTGATAAATTTAATCAAACCCAATTTTACCTTCTTTCATTTCTTCTTTCAGCTTTTAATGTAGTTTGTATTGAGTTATTTTTTAACCAAAGGTGCATAGTAGAAAAGAATATTATAAAAAGCAATATTAATATTATACAAGTAGTACAATATACCCATTTGTGGCTATTAGATCTAAAGTGAAAAATAATTTAGATATTAACAAAAAAAAGAAATCCAAATTCAAATAAAATTTACTAAAAAGTAAAATTGTTACATATAGCTCAAAAACTCTTTAGATCTTAACTAAATTTAAACGAGACCTCATCAGAAGCACTAGCTATCATATTAAAAAAATAATTATCAAAATTGGCGTTGAGTTCCGCCACTCAGCACGCAATGCCTCAATCCGGCGGAGAGTGGGTAACGGAGTGTCTTAACACTAGGTTCCCTCTGCCTACCCTGCTACATGCGGGATACAGCGTGAAGCTATGTATGTATGTATGTATTTATTATCAAAATTGGATAACCTTGTAAAAATTTGTGCGATAACTATATAAACTCAAACACAGTCAAATTGAGAACCTTCACATTTTTTAATGACGAATAGTTTTTGAGTTATTCGTAATAATGTCACTTTTTAGTGCCTTTTTTTTGAAGTCAGTATTTTTTTTTTCTTAAAATGTTGATTATTATATAAATGATTAAACAAAACAAGAGGCCGATAGTGGCGCAGAGGTACAAGCGTGCGACAGGCTGTAGACGCGACAGGTTGTAGGTTCGATTACCACTCCAGGTAATGAAAATGTTAAATAGTATTTTCATTTCCTCGCTCTGGCAACAAGGCAAAGCGCGGCGTTGAATACCGCAATTCGGCATTCAATGCCTCAATCAAGAAAGTGGGGAACGAAAAGGTTATGAGAACGGAGTGTTTTAACACTAGGTTCTCAGGTTCCCTCTGCCTATCCTGCTATGCGGGATACAACGTGAAGGTAGAAAAACAAAACTAACTTGAAATTTTTAACTTTCTTATCATCACACATTTCCTTACTGCCTCCAAGATATCCACAGCAAGGTCCGCTCGGACTGCATCTTGTACACGCGCAGTCGGCTTGACAGACTGGACTCGATGTGGATTCTTTTAAATATATAACAATTAGTGTTTAGTTAGTAGTTAGTAGCGAAAAATATTCTGGCACGAAATTCACTGTGTCTGATTGTTTATATTCACTCGTATAGTGTCAAAGGCATTTGGTCAAGTTTATCCAAAATGACGTTTTAATATGAAAAAATGGTAAATATAAAACAAGTTGTTAGAGCTTCTCTTCGACTCCAACCGACTGGCCTTTATACGACTTGTTTTACTGCAACCCAAGCGCGTATAAGCGCGGGAGGGCGAAAGACCTAATTTCCAATAGGGTGTCACCACCTTACCCAGTAGACTGAGCTCGGCTCGAGAGACGCAAAACCCCTCATAACGAACGAATTACACAAGCCGAGCTCCGTGTCTCAATATTTTTGTTGTCGCCTTTCCATAGGTGGTCAAAGCCAAGGTCAGAGTTTTTCTAGCTCGGCCTCCCACAAAATCCGCGTGACGCTGTAGAGGGCAACAGGGCCAACAGCATATTACACATTAGAGAAAAAAATATATATACGACTTTTAAAAACACATTTTTAATATAATTTTGTATACCTTTAAGGTTTTCTTCGAATACATCCTTGGGTTTCAAATACACATCATTTACCACATATTCATTTGAAGTAGGATCATCAGAATATTCTAAAGATCTAGAATCATTGACAACTGATGGTAGAACTGTTATTGAGGATTTAAACTGTATTGTTACTGGATTAGTATTTTTCTTGAATTTCAGTAGAGACTCAATTTTCTCGGAATCAGTTACTTCTGAATCTGACCAGTTTGTTTCATTTGTTTCTAAGGTATTTTTATTTTTTTCTTCATGTATGTATTTATAAGCTCCTGAAGTGATAATAGGTTTTAAAATAGTTTTTAAATTATTATTTTTTTTACTTAATTTTGTGGTTTTGACGGTTACTTAATGGTGTGCGTCTGTCTGTACACGTCATTGGTTGTGGGTTCGATCCCCTCTCGGGTATGATAATATTTACTTTTTTGTTGATTTCTACGCTATGGTAATAGTTGAGTTCTGCCAAGTAACACGTAATATCTCGATTTCAGGCGGAAAGTGGAGAACGGTGTGTCTTGACACTAGTTTCTCTCTGACTACCCTATGAAGAAAAAGGCGTGTATTTTCTTGCGCGTTAAACGGCGAAACTCAATGCTGCGCTATATCTTGCCAATTAGCGGAGAAATTAAAATAATTTAGACATAATCATTCCTCAACTAATTCCCAAGTGGGAATCGAACTTAGAACCAATCGCGGTTACTGTCAATGCTATTTCACTGCGCTATGAGGGATTATATTTCCTGTATAATAATTCTTAGATAAACGTTATCTGTAAAAGAACGTTTAAGAAACTAAATGAAATAAAATAAATACTTACCCTCAATAGCAGTTTTAACATTATATATAGTTACTTCCATAGTGGACAATATTTCACAAAACTTTATTATCAAAATCTGTTCAACATCACTCAAATTGTTACATATATCTGAACTGACTTGTCCCTTAGTGTTTGTACAACAGTAATATAATAGGACTGACATTAGTATGAAGAACTTATGACTGTCGTCATCTATAGAACTATATAAAAAAAATATATAATAATAAATTATTTACTTTACTTAGTTAAATTTGAATTATAATTTAGTTAAAGAGGCCATTGGTTCCGGGAACATAATGACCATAAATGTGAGTGGTCCTTGGTAAAATGATTCTATTTTAATTATTTGACATGACAAAGCACGGCGTTGAGTTCCGTTATTTAATATGTAATGTCTTGGTTCTAGAACTATGGTATATACTTGGTACTAGAACGCGTGGCTTTGCGGTCAGAACACTTGGTTACTAACTTGGTTTCGAACACTTGGTGGAACACGGTTTCCACCAGGCGCGTGTTCGAGTCCCACTGCGTTCAAATATTTACACGTATTCCAAAAGTGGTAATCACTTTTAATTACCTTAGACGTAGTATGGGAAATTTATTTTGAAGGAATGTATCCAAATCAGATTCCATCAAAGCTCGATCAAAGTTATCGTTACACACATCGTCTTTATATTTATTTAGCACCTCTTCTAAATTTTTAATATTTGCTTCCTTTTCTTCGTCGCTGATACAATTGTACAACTACAAAATTAGCTTTTTTTTATAGCTTCACGCTGCATCCCGCAGGGTCACACTCCGCTGAATTGAGTCATTGTGTGCTGAGTAGCGGAATTCAACAACGCGCTTTGCCTTATTACCAGAGCGAGGAAATGAAATAAAATATACGCGATTAATGGAGTGGAATGGAGTGTCTTAACACTAGGTTCTTAGTTTCCCTCTGCCTACCCTGCTATGTGCGGGATACAGCGTGAAGCTAATAAAAACATAGGAATATGACTGTATAATTAACTTAATAGATTTACACTAAATGCCTTATTTACGCTTAAGTAACGATTTGCTCTTTTTATACTTTAGGCGGTACAGCAATAATTCATGTTCTCTTCAATTGGCTATTATACTTTCTTTTTTTAACTTCACTCTTATTAGAGGCAGAGAAAACCTAGTGTCAAGACACTCCGTTCTACAATTTTATTATACTTTTTTTTCTTTTTTTTTTAACTTCACGCTGTACCACGCTGCATCCCCCATATAGCGGGGTAGGCAGAGGGAACCAGAGAACCTAGTGTTAAGATACTCCATTCTCTTTCAACAATTTCATTCCCCACTTTCCGCCGAATTGAGACATTGCGTGCTGAGTGACGGAACTCAACGCCGCACTTTGCCTTGTTATCGAACCCAAGAAATGAAAATGCTAAATTTTACAGTTTCTGGAGTGGGAATCGAACCCCACAACCTGTCGCGTTTACAGTCGCACGCTTGTGCCTCTGCGCCACGACAGGGTTTTGTAAACTTTAAGTGCAATAAAGATTATTTATACATAAATTTGAGATATAAAATAAATTTGTAGAAGATCTTTATAAGGTAACTTACCCAATTTAAAAATATTTCCGTCCACAGTTTTTCAATAGTTTCAAGTTTACAATCAGAGCATGATTCCACATCCGCCATTGTAATTATTTCTTAGTAATTCATTATTATATTAAAAATAATAACATATATAAATGTATTTTATCTTGTCCTGTCAAATTTGAAGTTTAATTGAAAAATATAGTATAAAAATATATTTAGAGATCTGTCGTGGCCCAGAGGCACGAGAGAGATTGTAAATACGACAGGTTATGGGTTCGATTCCTTCTTCAGGAAATGAAAATGTTAAATATCCATAATAATTCATATTTAGTGTTTTCGTTTCTTCGCGTTTACAGTCGCACGCTATAACAAGCCTATATCTGTCTATTAATATATTAATGTAAGAATGAGGAAAAAAGAAGAATGTCCAGAATGGCTAAACCCAATGTCACGAATTACGTACGGAGGTTCAGGGTCCAAAAAAACTAATTATAAAAATCTTTTATTATATTACAAATGTAGCTTATGATTAAAATTTCCTTAAACAAAAGAGAAAGAAAAATATCACTGCAAAATGATTCTAATTTTTATTTTTTTTATAGTTAACCCTTTATCTCGCATTGCAGAGTAACGAGAATCACTCCGTACTCCACTTTCCGCCAAAATTGGAACATTGCGTGTTAAGTAGCGGAATTCAACTCTGCATCTTATCAGAAACCTAATAAATAATTTAAATATATAATCAAACGCATGTCGTGGCGCAGAGGCACAAGCGTGCGACAGGTTGTGGGTTCGATTCCCACTCCAGGAAATGTAAAATTTTAGTATTTTTATTTCTTGGGTTTGGTAACAAGGCAAAGCGCGGCGTTGAGTTCCGCCACTCAACACGCAATGCCTCAATTCGGCGGAAAGTGGGAAACAAAATTCTTGTAAGAGAACGGAGTGTCTTAACATTAGGTTCTCAGGTTCCCTCTGTCTACCCTGCTATATGCGGGGTACAACGTGAAGTGGAAAAAAAAAAATTAAATATAATCATGCCCCTGTGTGGGTATCGAACTTACAACCACCTTGTTTATAGCTACACATTGTCTGAGAATGCCTTAATGGT
Organism: Philaethria dido; assembly: GCA_033558755.1. Lineage (NCBI taxonomy): Eukaryota > Metazoa > Arthropoda > Insecta > Lepidoptera > Nymphalidae > Philaethria > Philaethria dido. The sequence goes on from JAKGSA010000712.1 coordinate 266,421, forward strand.
GGAATATATACATAATTATATTAAAAATGTGAAGGATTTTGGATCTTTTTTATTTTTACGAAAATGATGCAGATGGAATATGAAATTTGACACACTTAAGTTATTATTGTATGTATAAAATAAAATATACGTTGCTAAAGTAACGCGGAATTTACGTATCAACGACTTACCAAGGTGGCATTGGCAGGATCTTTTAAAATTTGGTAAAGTGGGGAGAAGGGGAGAGTGGAGACGAGCGGTAATACACTTCACAGGGGCCCCCTTAAGCCTCCACTTAAGTTGCAAATCCCAGGCACTGCTCCGAAATTTTCTTTTGCAGCGCTATTTTCCGACACCAACACAGTGAATCTATGATTTTCTAAGGAGTTTGTTCTTCAAATATATAATTCTTGTCTCTATATATTACCACGCGAGATTTGAACCTGCACTAATCGCGTATAGTGAAAATTACCGCCACATTGTTGCCATAATTAATAATTATGTAACATCATAATATTATTACAACATTCTAATTTACAATGAACCAATTCATATAGCTTATCTGTGTTTTTAGTTAAATAATAAAATGTCAAGAAAGTTCGTTAGATAATACGCAAGTGGACAGAAATAAGTATATATTTATCGCTGAAAATAATACTTCAAATTGTAATAAAATGTAATAATTATTTTATTAATACATGCATAGCTTCACGCTGTATCCCGCATATAGCAGGATAGACAGTGGGAACCTAGTGTTAAGACACTCCGTTCCCCACTTTCCGCCGAATTGAGGCGATGCGTGCTGAGTGGCGGAACTCAACGCCGCGAATTTTATTAATACGTGAAGAAAAACCTTTGTACGCATTTTTACGAAAATTACGCGGACGGAGAGGTATGTAATTTGGCATAGTTTACGTTTATATAGAGAAAGAGTGTAGAAAGTCAATATATTTTATTATATGGCATTAGAAACCCATTAAAAACTGTCGTGGCGCAGAGGCACAAGCGTGCGACTGTAAACGCGACAGGTTGTGAGTACGATTCCCACTCCAGAAAATGAAAATTTAAAATAATGTTTAGTGTTTTCATTTCCTGGGTCTAGTAACAAGGCAAAACGTGACGTTGAGTTCCGCCACTCAGCACGAAATCCGGCGGATAGTGGGGAACGGAATTGTAGAAAGAGAACGGAGTGTCTTAACACTAGGTTCTCAGTTTCCCTCTGCGTACCCTGCTATATACGGGATACAGCGTGAAGCTAAAAAAATAGAAAGAAATACATTAAATTAATAAAAATCAATATTCATATACTTACTACCTTGCATTCGACATACACTTTTGTATAAAATGACATAAACGTTACTATGACAACGATTTGTTTACACGTCAGTAGTAACTTTACTCTTTTTATTAAAATTAACTAAATCTTTTCTATCTTCTTTTTTTTTTAACTTCACGCTGTATCCCGCAAATAGCAGGGTAGGCAGAAGGACTAACTAAATCTTAATACATTATATTTGCTCATGCTGCTGATATTAGCCACTTCGCTCCGATAGTTCCTTTATGTTAATATATACTAGCAGTTATCCACGGCTTCGCTCGTGTGGTCATTGACAATCTATACTACTGTTAGCATAATTTGTTTATAGTTAATATTGTTTTTTACAATTGTTGTTAAAACAATTGTACAACCGGAGACTTTCTATTTTATTGATCAGCGCCAACACTACGTACTATAGTCTATAGTGCGTATATGCGTTAATTTTGAAAACTTTGAAGAAGCTAAATTTTCAATTTTTTAAGTAACAATCATGTTTGCCAATATATAATAAACTTTGTATATATATATATATATATATATATATATATATATATATATATATATATCATA
>JAKGSA010000712.1:283290-392082 GCA_033558755.1 Philaethria dido
ACGCAATGCCTGAATTCGGTGGAAAGTGGGTAACGGAGTGTCTTAACACTAGGTTCCCTCTGCCTACCCTGCTAAATGCGGGATACAGCGTGAAGCTAAAAAAAACGGACACAACACATAATAAAAAAATATTCTCACTTAGAGAAATAATTATATTTAAAATTATTTTTGTCTTTCCGGTCAGGTAAGATGAAGCGCGGCGTTGAATTCCCCCATTTAAACATAATGTCTCAATTTCAAGAGAAAATGCAGAACGGAGTGTCAAGACACTAGATTCTCTCTACCATTTGATATGGAACAAAATCTAAAGACGATGAACATAGTTGTATTTTGTTCCATAGTTGTATTAAAAAATATTCATTTTTTATATTTGGAAAGTCGTTGGTTCATGTAGGACTGACAATACTGACATTTTTATGTTAACTGACGATTTTAAAGTACTAGTGAAATTCTTTATGAATAAAAAATATAAGTGGGGAACGGAAATGTTGAAAGAGAACGGAGTGTCTTAACACTAGGTTCTCAGGTTCCCTCTGCCTACCTTACTATGTGCGGGATATAGCGTGAAGCTAAAAAAAGAATATTTTGAATTTAAATTTGAGTCTGAATTCTGATAATAACTCAACCAAATCTTTAAAAAACTGTATCTCTAATACACAAAACAAGATTTGATTTTTTCCTTATTTTTAAAGATTTAGACACTTAACATGAAACACGTGCGTGTCTTCACATTACGATAACACTTCCGCGATAAACTTATTTATAAGAAATTTAAAAATAATAACGTTATAATAGATTTCATAATGTTTTTCATAGCACGTTAGACCCCTAGTGTTTCTAAAATACCGTTCAGACTAGCCAATAAAAAGAAAACTGACTTCAAAGAAAATTAAGCAAAAAGTGAAATTATTACGAATAACACATAAAGGAGAATGGTGGTAGGAGGTTCGTCCTCCGTCTGGCTCGCGACCACTATCATGTCAAAGACGAACCGCCAAATATCTTATGATGTGTTCCGGTTCGATGGCATGTAAGCCAGGTTTTCCCCTTTCCCACCCATCCTTTCCCCAAAATGTGGTGGTTCCGATAGCGGACTACTACATTGTCCTCCCTTTCCATCTGTATCCTCTAGGTTGGCAACGCATCTAGTACATCTCTTGTGTTGTAGATGTTCATGGGCGAAGGTAACCACTTACCATCAGGCGGTCCTTCTGCTCGTTTGCCATCCGGTATCCATAAAAAAAAAAAAAAAAAAAAACTACTTGCCATCAACTAGGTTTTTATTGGACCACATAAGAAATACTAGCTATCATATAAAAATGTATCATAATTGGTACATACAGTAACAAAGTATGCGGTTACACGGATTAAAAATACAGACGAATTGATAATTTTCCTACTTTTGTACATTTACTTATAAACTTACATAGATAGCTTCACGCTGTATCCCGCATATAGCAGGATAGGCAGAGGGAACCTGAGAACCGACGTGTTAAGACACTCCCTTCTCTTTCAACTTCAACAAACTACGACACAGCCGGATGTAGAACGCATGGCTTAGTGGTCAGACCGCTAGGACGGTTTCCAAGAGGCGCGGGTTCGAGTCCCGCTGCGTTCAAATTTTTATACGTTTTCTAAATATGTTTTTTTTTTTATTTTCATCTGATATAAACTAACATAGCCTAATAACATTTTATCACTTATGTTAAACAAAACAAATATAAATAAAATAATTACATAATTATTTATCAAGAAAATGTTTGAAATGAACCATGTGATGTTAGAATATTATCGGTAATTTTGTATGGTTCGTTAATAACAACCAAAATATCCAATTGTTTTTTATTTAATAGATACTTTTATAATAGAGTAAATGTCTAAATTGAATATATTACTAATATATAATTATATCAGTACGCAATGCCTCAATGCGGCGGAAAGTGGTGAACGGAAATGTTCAAAGAGAACGGAGTTTCTTAACACTAGGTTCTCAGATTCCCTCAGCCTACCCTGCTATGTGCGGGATACAGCGTAAAGTTAAAAAAAATGTATATTTTTTTTAAGCTTTGCTTCACATGTGGCGGAAAATTAAGAGAAATTATATTTAAATGGCGGAATTCAACGCCGCGCTTTGTCTTAGCTGAGCGTAAAAATAAAAATTATTAAATATAATCATTTCTCTAAGTGGAATATTTTTTTTTATTATGTGGTAAAGCTTTTTTTAGCGTCACGCTGTATCCTGCATATAACAGGGTAGGTAGAGTGAACCTGAGAACCTAGTGTTAAGACACTCCGTTGTTCATTTCCCATCCGAAATTGATACACTGCATGTTGTTGGCAGAACCTAAATAATAAAGATGCATTATTTTTCAACATTCTCTCTTTAATTCGCATAAGATGGTTGTCTGAGAGATCTAATGACAAAACACTCCATTCATCGCCATAATTCAAGACATTGTGTGTTTGCGGAACTCAACACCGCGGTAAGTCTTACTAGAGCGGAGGAGTGGAGTTGTTTTATAATATTACATACATATATAAGTAAATAACACCTGTCGTGGCGCAGAGGCACAAGCGTGCGTCTGTAAACGCGTCAGGATGTGATTTCGAGTCCCACTCCAGGAAATGGAATTTTTCATTTCCTGGGTTTGGCAACAAGGCAAAGCGCGGCGTTGAGTTCCGCCACTCAGCACGCTATGTTTCAACTCGGCGGAAAGTGGAGAACGGAATTGTTAAAAGAGAACGGAGTGTCTTAATACTAGGTTCTTTGGTTCACTCTGCCTACCTTGTTATATGCGGGATACAGTGTGAAGTAAAAAAAAATAATAACTCTGAGAAGGTTCTCATCAGATCTCATCAGAAGCACTAACTATGATATTAAAAAAAGAAACACCGAAATTGCTTAACCTCCTTCGAAGTCGGTTAAGATATTATGTAACAAATAATTGCAATTTTGACCCCGTTACGATTTTATTATGTCTAGATTACAATTGCATTTAAAACGAACGTCAATGTTCATATAATTTTACAATACAATTCAAGGTCCCATTTGGTAGCTATGCCATTTATTTTATATGATTTATGCACGTACTAATGATCTGTCTTGTGTTTGTGCTAATAGTAGCCAAGTTAAGGATTATCTTTTTCTTTTTTTTTTTAACTTCACGCTGTATCCCGCACATAGCGGGGTAGGCAGAGGGAACCAGAGAATCTAGTGTTAAGACACTCCATTCTCTTTCAACATTTCCGTTCCCCACTTAAGGATTATCTGACTTGAAATAAAAAAATTATAATAACATAGCTTCACGCTGTATCTCGCATATATCAGGGTAGGCAGAGGGAACCTAGTGTTAAGACACTCCGTTCCCCACTTTCCGCCAGATTGAAACATTGCGTGCTGAGTGGCGGAACTCAACGCTGCGCTTTGCCTAGTTACCAAACCCAGAAAATGAAAACACTAGAGTCCTGGAGTGGGAATCGAACTCACAACCTGTCACGCTTACGCTTATGCCTCTGCGCCACGACAAGCGTATTTCGTTTATTATAATTTCATAACTCATAAAGAGATTAGTGTTCCCTAAGATAGTACATTTTTTGCTTGCTATGTAATTGAGTTAGTATTTACTCATATCGAGTATTGCCAAAACAAGGGTATTAAAATTTATTTAATGAAAATATGATATTATCATTGAGTTCGGAGAAATATACAAATTTTCAAATAAATCGGACAATAAGTAGAAGGTGGAAGTCAAAATAGATTTAGTTTCTTACAATGATATAGATAAAAATAATTAGAAATATTAACTTTTTTTGGCCCATCTTATAATAATATTATATATATATATACAAACGTACAAATATTTTATCATAACAGGATTCGAACCTGTGCCTCTTATTCTATGTGATCTATCCAATTTAACTATACCTTCTTATCGATCTACGTCGAAATTCTTATACATTTGCTAGAACATATTTATACATTTCTAACATTTTTTTTTAACTTCAATAACAAATTAAAAATATTATAATTAATGAAATGGAAAATGGAAATAAATTTTAATAATTAACCATAAAAAAAAAACAATAAACAACAGGACATTATCTGTATACAAATACGTGAAGCAAAAACTTTGGATCCCTTTTTATGAAAATTACGCGGACGAAGGAGCATTAAATTTGGTACACTTAAAGTTTATATAGAGAAGGAGCGCAGAATACTAATATTTCTTTAAAATAATTATAAAAAAATATATTTAATTAATAAAATAAATGTTACACACACTATCATGGTTTGACATCCATGTTTATATAAAGTGACATATACATACGTTGCTAGGACACGCGCGACGCCTAAATTTGAGACATCATGTGTTGAGGTTGCGGAACTTAACGCCGCGTATATCTTTCCATAGTTTACTTGCAATAATGATACTTAAAAGTAATAAAAAATCAAAATTGAACCTACGTCTGGTTGGTATCTTAATTTTAAATGCTACGTTCAAATTTTATTAATTTTTAAATGTTTTTCTTATTGTATTTTTTTATTGATAAAGGATGGCAAACGAGCAGAATTACCATCTGATGGCAAGTGGTTACCTTCGCCCATTAACATCTACGACACCAGAGGAGTTGTAAATGCGTTGCCAATCTAGTGTTGAGATGGGAGGAAACAATGTAGTGGCCGCAACAGTGCGCCGTCGGAATCACCGCATTCTGGGAAAAGATAGGTGGGAACAGGGAAAACCTGGCTTAATGATATGTGAATGCGCCACTGGGCGTATACCATCAACGCCTCCAATAATCTCTTCAAACCACCAGCTTAATGCCCAGATGATGCAGATTGCAGGTTTACCAGGATATAAAAAAAAATAGATATAATTAATTCTCGAATGGAATCGAACCCACAACCTTAACGCTTACAGTCATGCTTTCCTACTGCACCATAATGGCCTTAAGAAACTTTAATTTTAATATAAACAAAAAAAGTGAGGACCGCAAACCTTGGTAGAACGGAGTGTTTAAACACTAGGTTCCCAGGTTCCCTCTGCCTACACTTCTATATATGCGGGATACAGCGTGAAGCTAAAAAAAAAAAAAAAGTTGTAACTAACAACTAATACATACATAAAGATAAACTTACGCTTACCAAAATAATCTTATCTTAATAATAACAACCTAACATTAATAGCTTGTTAATTATTAAAATATTTTTTTTTAATTATATTCATATTACTATGTACTTAAAACGTACTGCCTAATTTAAAAAAAAAAGTTTGAGTGAAAAAATGTTATACCTTTTTGGCATAAATATGAGGACCCCCGGAGGGCATGCATGAAGAGGTTAATGACTGTGGACGAGGCGAAAGAGGTATGCAGGAACCGTAGCGTTTGTCGCTCCGGAACTCTGACTACCCCGCTAGAGATTAAGCGTGAAGTTAGGTAGGTAGTTAGGCATAAATATTTCTAAGAATGTTATCCTATTTTTGTAGAGAAACACTAATAATAGAGAAAAAGAGGTATTTAATACATTGAAAAATATATATTTTCTACTTGAATATCATAAAAAAACTGGTAACAAGGCGAACGCGGCGTTATGTCCCGCCGTATTTTTCCCCAATTCGGCGGAAAGTGTGAACGGAGTGTCTTAACAATAGATTTTCAGGTTCCTTCTGCCTAACCAGCTATATGCGGGATACAGCGTAAAGCTAAAAAAAATAAAAAAAAACTAAAACATTGTCTAGCTAATTTCGTGGTGTCGTTTTTCGTGACGGTGTGATCGCATGCTAAAATTTTACCCTCATAATTTCTAAACTTAACTTTAAAATACATACATTTTCGCAGATTATTAATAAAAAGATGACGCATCAAATAATATATTTATATAGAAATATCCTCTAATCACTGATACAATTAAAATAATAAAATTAAAAAAAAAAATCACATAAAACTATTATTACACAATATTAAACAACAAAAATTACAACGCCTATATATAAATAAACAATAACGCTTAATACGCGCCATTTTTATTCCGACCGCTGTCATAGACGCTATAAAATAAAATAAAAATTAAAGCGAAGACTATAAATTCATTCAGCCAAGTAAAATTTAATACAGTTTTCAAATAAATTGAGCGAAGTTCATTCTAAGACTCTAGTTTTTTTTTTAATATAATATATTTTATTCGATCGAGCTTACCTTGGCCGTAACATAAACGGTCCCCGCTCCATTTGCCATTGCCACTCGTTGTGTCAAAGTGACGTCGGAAAGCGCGCGAAACGTGCGCATTTTATTTATTTATTTTTTTAATTAATTAATATCTAACTGTGATAATGAAGGAGCTTGTAGCTGGATGCAAGGAAAATGGGAATGATTCCATTATTGTCGCCAAAAATGGAAAGAAAGCAGATAATGGTAAGTCTTTTTTTTTTAATAAAAAAAAGTTATAACTTTGCCTTTTTAGGTAATTGTGTATGTTAAAGGTAAAAAGTATTTTAAAAAGTGCATTTTTAAATTAAAACAGTATTTATATAAATAAATTAATTTTTATTAGTAAAAATCGAGTTTTTTAATATTAATTCATATAATTAATAAAAAAACGATTCTATATAGTAAATTCTTGTAAATACGCAATTACTCACCGTTGGGATTTTACTCTAGCATAAAATGTACTGAAACTATATACCTATTGGAAATATGTCCTTTTATATTTTATACCTAATATATGTTCTTTAAAGATATATTTCCTTATAATAAATAATTGAAATCTATATTATATTGTATAATTATAATATTATATAATTCCTAATTTATAACTGATTATGAAGCTATCGTGGCGCGGCGAGACAATATATGGCTGTACATGCGATTGGTTGTAGGTTCGATTCCCAACTGCGGTCATGTTCCTGCTCTGGTAAAATGAGTTGTGACGTTGAGTTTCATCACTCAACACATAGTATTTAGAATTTGGATGAAAATCAGAAAACATAATTTTTTGATAACTGCTTTGCGAAAAAAGAGTGAAACTGAATAAAATAAGTAATAATTTCTATAAGTTATATTTTTAAATTAAAAAATCACACTTTCAAATTATTTTCTCAATATCCTGGTCGTTTATAAAAGTTATCAAGTACATGCTATTACAATTTTGTACTGTCATCTTATTCCGAAACGTGAGCAAATGTTAAGCCAAATTGGACAGTAAGAAGTGGGGAAGAAAAGAAATTAATTACTTTTAAGGAATTAAAATAAATATCATAGATTAATTCGTTATATCTCTATATAAAAAAACGCTTGCGTTACTGAGTAAGTAACAAAAAACGTATACGCGAAACTACTACACATAGAAAGATGACATTTGGCTTGTAGGCTCCTTGTGAAATTCTCGAAATTTCTATGAAAACGCGACTATAGGTAGTCAAGGCAAACAAAGTCGTAGTATGTAATTAGTCGATAATATTTAAAATGTTATGAATTAACCAAGCATCTAATATCCTGTTAGATAATACCCGTATATTACGGGAATTTATATTAAAATCATTTCTCCGCGCTGGCAAGACAAAGCGCGGCGTTGAGTTCCGCTACTTAACCCGCAATGTCTCAAATTTAGGCAGAAAACGGCGTACAGAGAGCCTTGACACTAAATTCTCTATGACCACTCTGCTATACAAGATTAAGCAAAAGATACCAATTTTTGTACATTTTTTTCATCTCTAACATGTTCTTATTTTTATATCTACCATATTTTTTCCACAATTTTTTTGTGGTTAACACAATTTTTTAAATATTAAATGAGATAACATTGACCCATAATACACATTTAGATACAATTACATTACGCAATGCTTCCTTAACGTTGAATCAGAATTAGACTTAGAAATTATTATCTTTTGACCTTCACGGTTGTTTTATGACCTTCTGGTGACATAATACTCTTCTCTCCTTTCTTTATTTATTATTCTTATACAGTATTCGAACTGGCTACCATTGGGGAAATATGAAAAGCTATACACATTTCCACTTCGCCTCCATATTACATTGCCTGTCGTGAAGCAGAGACACAAGCGTGCGACTGTTAACGCGACAGGTTGTGGGTTCGATTGCCACTCCAGGAAATGGAATTTTAAATTTCCTGGGTTTGGTAACAAGGCAAAGTGCGGCGTTGAGTTCTGCGACTCAGCACGCAATGCCTCAATTCGGCGGAAAGTGGGTAACGGAGTGTCTTAACACTAGGTTCCCTCTGCCTACCCTGCTATATGTGGGATACAGCGTGAAGCTATGTTGTATGTACCCATTTGCAATGACAACTTAGAACTCTTGGAAAGACCTTAGGCAATCGCGAATTTGGGGCTCAGTCGAAAATAATAAGGGGGCCTTTGAGGTCAGGGGCCATTTACAGGGGCCTCGTATGTCCTTACAATAAAGACGGAACTGCACATTTGTCATTTTATACCTTTCTCTTATATGTATGTATGTGTTAAATCTATTACCTGACCTTCTAGACTATCAGGGTCAAACTTTTGTTTCACTTTAATGTCAACGTTTCAAGCCGTTAGTAATTGTGGTAATATATTTTAAAGATATATATTTTTTTATTTAACCTGAAAAGATTTTTATTAACTTCACGCTGTATCCCGCACACAGCAAGATAGGCAGAGGGAAGTGTATTAACATACACTCCGTTCTTCTTTGACATTTCCGTTCCTCACTTTCCACCAGATTAAGGCATAGCGTGCTGAGTAGCGGAACTCAACGCCGTGCTTTGCCTTGTTACTAGAGCGAAAAAATGAAAATACTAAATATTATTTAATATTTTCAATTTCTGGAATGGGAATCGATCCCACAACCGGCTGCGTTTACAGTCGCACGCTTGAGCATCTGCGCCACACTGACTTCTAAAAGATTTTCTCATAATCTAAAAATAATATAAATTTAAGTAAACGTAATTGCTAACTAGCTTATACTCACATGGCGTGTTGATGTAATTAAATACATACATACATACATAGCTTCACGCTGTATCCCGCATATAGCAGGGTAGGCAGTGGGAACCTAGTGTTAAAACACTCCGTTCCCCACTTTCCGCCGAATCGAGGCATTGCATATAACTAAATTCTTCATGAATACTAGATTTATGTTATTCTAACATATAAGCTAGAAATACTGTTAAAGTTTTATTAAAATCCGTTCAGTAGTTTTAGCGTGTAAGAGTATTAAACATCAATCCACATATTTTCGCATTTACTATATTAGTAGGCTATAGTGTAAAATGACACGGAAGTAGCTGGGTATTATTTTACTTCTAATTCAAAGAAGGTTCAAAAAACCCACTTATTTACATCTACTAAAGTTGTTACCTTGTTGACGCGTAAAATACGCGTTACCTTAGCAACGTATATGTCACCTTATATAATGGTATGTTTCAAACGTACTGGCTGTAATTATTGATTTTATTAATTTATTGTATTTCTAATGCATTTTATGTAAATCATTGTTTTTCCATACTTCTGTATAGAAACAGAAACATTAAGTTGTTTAAAAAAAACGCCAGTCGTGGCGCAGCGGTGCATGCGACTGTAAATGCGACAGGTTGTGGGTTCGATTCCCACTCCAGGAAATAGAATTTTTCATTTCCTGGGTTTGGTAACAAGTCAAAGCACGGTGTTGAGTTCCTCCACTCAGCACGCAATGCCTCATTTCGGTGGAAAATGGGGAACGGAGGGTTTTAACACTAGGTTCCCTCTGCCTACCCTGCTATATGCGGGATACAGCGTGAAGCTATGTATGTATGTCAAGTTTCATAAGCACTCCTTCGTCTATATTATTTTTATTAAAAGAGTTCGAAAGTTCTTCACGTATTAATATAGACTAGTGTCCTCGTTGACGCGTTAATAACGCGTTGCCTAGCAACGTCTACGTCGTTTTATATGAACATGGTAGGGTGTGTAACAATTATTTTATTATTTTAATACATTTTATTGAGCATTATTTTAAAAGATATTATCATTCTGCACTTCTTCGCTATATAAACTAAAAGTGTGCCAAGTTTCATACTCCTCCGTCCGCGTAATATTCGAAAAAAAGGGTACAAAGTTTTTGCTTCACGTATTAATATATAGATTATTCTTATACATAACTAACTACCTACATATTTTTCTTATCAATTTGACATGATGCGTCGTTAAATACAGTGGCCTCAATATGAGAGGAAAATGGACTTGTATGTACCACAAGTGTCTTTACTGCAAAATGTTCACGTATTATACGTTATAACACTTTCGTCATAGAAAACCACCGCATTCTAACCAATTTCGAGACAGCGTGTTAAGTAACAGAACTCAACGCCGCGTTTTGTCTTTATAAAGTAGATAAATAATATAACTTAAATATAATCATTACCCCGAGTGGGAATCGAACCCACAATCAAATTTACAGTCACACGTTTTCCATTGTGCCACAATAATATTTAGATATCTACATCTACTTATATATAAATACGTAAAGCAAAAACTTTGCACCCCTTTAGTCGAAAATTACGCGGGCGGAGGAGCATGAAACTTGGTACACTTATTGTTTATATACGCAAAGAAGTGCAGAATGATAATTTTTAAATAATGCATAAACATAAACTAAATTAATAAAATAAATGTTACACACACAATCATGGTTTGACATCTATGTTTATATAAAGTGATATATCGACGTTGCTAGGCAACGCGTTGTTAACGCGTCAAAGGGGGCACTAGTTATTATTATTTTAACACTTATTTTATTATTTCTTATTTATTACTTATACAGCTGTATCGTCAAGTCATTTTTTATCTCAAATTAAAAAAAAAACCATTATCTCTAAGCATTGTACCGTTTGGTACAAACACGTGATATAATAAGATATATTATATAACGAAACTTAGTATAAGCGTGTCCATTACCAGATCATTCACTCCCCCTTATCAGTGTCTTATCAATATTTATTATTATTTAATATATAATTGTTACATAGAGATATCGTGTAAACTGCCTAAATATTTTCCTGGCTTTAGATCCTTATAGCAAAAAAAAACGACTGCAAAAAAGTTAAATTATTATGAATAACTTAATTTTGAACTGAATTTACTCAACAGCTCTTAAGTAAATTTAAACCATATCAGAAGCACTAGCTAGCAGTCGCGAGGTGTCCACACAACATGGTCCCCATCGGCTTGTCTAACTTTTTAAAGTCCAAGTATAAGGCCTAAAAAAAGTTCGCCCGTAAATTGTGGAGCTGGAAAACACAAAGTCAAACAAGGTGTGAGAGCTAAAAACAAAGGTCGCCAGGAAAAGGGCACAAAAGTGCAAAAAACAAGCTGTGATACGTTTTAGACTTGAAAAAAAAAGATCATCGCCAAAATTCCATAGTGAAATTACTAAATATCTTGACATCCTATACCACTTTCCCTAAATATATCGGCTTCCTAAATATGTATACCGGCTTCCCGAAATATACACTGGCTTCTCTAAATTTACCGGCTTGCCTAACTAAAATTTTCACCTCTCGCTGCTGCTAGCTATCATATTAAAAATAATGCGGCAACATATGTGAAAAATTTTTCATTTCCTGGGTTTGAAAACAAGACAAAGCGTAGCGTTGAGTTCCGCCATTCAGCACGCAATGCCTCAATTCGGCGGAAAAATTGGGAACGGATTGTCTTAACACTAAGTTCCCTCTGCCTACCCTGCTATATGCGGGATACAGCGTGAAGCTATGTATGTATGTAAATATTAGTCCGTGGTAACAGATAGGATAGTAGGAAAGTATCTGTGACCACAGACATTGCAAAGAATTTGAATCATCCGGTTTCCAAAATTGTTCTTCCGAGTACTAAAATATTCACGATTATTCCGGTTAAAATAGTTATTTTTTGATATACAACAAAGAGGTATTATTAATATGGTAAGTGGGAAACGGTTAAAATATTAAAAGAGAACGGAGTGTCTTAACACTAAGTTCTCAGGTTCCCTCTGCCTACCCTGCTATGTTCGGGATAGAGGGTAAACCTATTATTGAAATTATTATAATATGTGCTAACATTATTATACTTGGAATAACATTTTCGATCAATTACTAACAAAAGTTATGATTCGCAAGTTTCCGCTTAGTTAGGTGTGAGACCGTTATGGTCTAAATAACATCAAGGCTGTATTAAATAATGTTTGTAATTCTTACGCTTTGATGACTTAAGTACGAAAACTCAAGACTCTAGTGACAAAAACAATAAAAAATATTGTATTTTTTAATAGGATTTATTCTATCTTATATTATTTATTAACGCCTGTCTTGGCGCAGAGGCACAAGCGTGCGACTGTAAATGCGACAGGTTGTGGGTTCGATTCCCACTCCAGGAAATGGAATTTTGCATTTCCTGAATTTGGTAACAAGGCAAAGCGCTGCGTTGAGTTCTGCCACTCATCACGCAGTGAATCAATTCAGCGGTGTGGGGAACGGAGTGTTTTAACACTAAGTTCCCTCTGCCTACCCTGTTATATGCAGGATACAGCGTGAAGCTATGTATGTATATTTGAAAAAAAAAAAAACGAAGAACAGTATTGCGAGCCGAGTGGTGGTACTCAACGCCGCGCTTTGATTTGTTACCAGAGCGAGGAAATACTAAATACTAATTATTATAATTATTTAATACTTTCATTTCCTGAAGAGCGAATCGAATCGATCGAAGACGCTGTTAAAAAATATAATAGCATAAAAATATAAACGACGTTGGGTTCTGCCACTTTCTTTAGAAAAGCATATGAAATGTATGTGTTATTATTTAAAAAAAAGAACATTTTTATCATAAAGTTTTTGAAGTTACAATAATAATACGTTAAAGGTCAAAAGGAAACTCAAGACCGCAGTTCGCTTAACGAGACCGACGACTTACATAAGACACCCGTAACTTTGCTTGCGTATATTTTGTGACACTTGCTATACTACGAGTATTTTTCATCTCATTCTTATTTTAAAGAAAGACGAGCTGAACCAATTTTGATTGTTCTTTTTTATATGATAGCCAGTTCTTCTGAAAGGAGACCACCCCCTTTAGGTCCCAGTTTTTGAGATACTCTCAATATTGTTACTTTTTAGTGTATTTTATTTGAAATCGGTGCCCTCTTGTGTCAAAATCTTAATTATTTTCGCCTACATTTCGGAATATTTTCTCTTAGTGCTCCCCTAGACTCAAAACTACATGATTGTCAGCATTCTGAGTCCCGTAGTTTTGGCTGCAAGTCGTTTGTCAGTTCGTCCAATGAGGACCTTCGTTTTATATATAACAACATTAATTATCTTCTTACTAAGATACCTATAATCTAAAGTTTTCAAATCCTCCATAATCATTTTAAAATCATAATTTTTAATAATTTAATAATTTCAAAATGGTATAAACGTTCTGTTTCGAAAAAACGAGTCCTTTTTTTCTCACAAATAGGTATATTTATAGAAATATTTTTAATGCAGGTTTTGAAAATGGTTAAAACAACATTTTTGTTAATAATTATACCTTAAAATACCTTCTCATGTAAAAATATGATGAATAACCGAATTATATTTTCATATCTCCCTACTATAGTTGTATTTCCAAAATGACCCCCAAAATATATATATAAAAATAATCATAAACGATATTTAATATAACTTCAATCAAAACTACTTGCTATTGACGTCATACATGCATAATTTGGTGTGTGACCTCTCAAACTTGTTAAACCTGTAAAATCAAATGTAAAGACGCGTATTTCGAAAATATTACGCGATTGTCGTGGGTTCGATTCCCATTCGAGGTCTTGGATAAATCTTATTAAAAATTATACATGGGGAACAAAGTGTCTTGTCAATAGGTTCCATCTGCCTACCCTGCTATATGCGGGATACAGCGTGAAGCTATGTATGTATATATGTAATTATAAATGCAAAAATTTGTGAGGAAGGATGTTTGTGAGACTTTTAACTCGAAACTCGAAAACTACTGAACGCATTTCGATTAAATTGTACAGTAATATAGATTATACATCAGAATAACATATAGGCTACAATTTAAAAAGATATTTTGTGATATTTTGTCGTAGTATTAGGTATAACCATGTAAAAGATATAATTCATGTAAAAGAGTAGAAAGTAGAGAATGGAGTGTTTTTACACTATCTTTCTCCTTCTACTAATAAAGAAAGATACAACGTAGATTCTCGTATAGCATTTTTGTTTGAACCTATTGTTTTTAAAATATGACAATGTTGACTTTCAGTACGCACTTAATTGAATTTGAAAATAGTAATAAACTTGAAAATTCTTAGAAAATTGAAAATACTAATTACCACAAGACCATCGTGGCGCAGTGGGGCATCTACTGACTGTAAACGCGTCTGGTAACGGGTTCAATTCCCTTTTGATAGCGCGGCGTTAAGTTCCACAGCTCAACATACAATGTGGAGAAAGGAGTGTCTTTACACTAAGTTCTCTCTGATTGCCCTATTATACGGGGAAAAGCGTGAAGTTGTTCTTTTTTTTTTAAGCTTCAGCTGTATCCCGCATATAGCAGCGTAGGCAGAGGGAACCTGAGAACCTAGTGTTAAGACACTCCGTTCCCCACTTGCCGCCGAATTGAGACATTTCGTGCTTAGTGGCGGAACTCAACGCCGCGCTTTGCCGTGTTAACAAAATAGTTCTTAATATATTACTATATATAAACATACTTACTTACATATCATATTATATTAATATATTTTATATATATACATATATTAGGAGCCTTGTAATAAATAATTAGTTCCTTTCTTAAGATAACAATCATCCGATTTAATTTTTGGAACGTACAAGGTCCTTTTGAGGTCACGTGTATTTTGAAAATTATAACTTGACCTCCGAGTAATTGATTCAATATTGTATTTGGTTATTTAACAGATTTATACATATTATGAGGCCTAACGTGGCACAGAGGTACACGCGGCAGGTTGTGGGTTCGAATCCCAATGCAGTAAATGAAAATATTACATAATATTTAGTATTTTTATTTCCGCGCTTTGACAACTAGGCAAAGCGCGGCGTTGAGTTCCGCCACTCAGCACGCAATGCCTCAATTTCGCGGAAAGTGGTAAACGGAAATATTAAAAAAGGATGGACTGTCTTAACACTTGTGCGGCGTATGCATGCAGCTAAAAAATCTACTAAATTATGCGATTGAATTTTATAAATGCATACATATATATATACATAGCTTCACGATGTACCCGCATATAGCAGGAGAGGCAGAGGGAACCTAGTGTTAAGACACTTCGTTCCCCACTTTCCGCCGAATTGAGGCATTGCGTGCTGAGTGGCGGAACTCAACGCAGCGCTTTGCCTTGTTATCAAGCCCAGGAAATGAAAAAATCCATTACCTGGAGTGGGAATCGAACCCACAACCTGTCGTGTTTACAGTAACACGCTTGTGCCTCTGCGCCACGACAGGCGTTTAAATGGTTTTCAAACTTTAAAAGTAATATATCCTTGTACCTATTTATATCTTTAATAATTATTTTAAGCAGATGAGAAACAATGAAGGTCGTTTACGTTATTTTATGCAAGAAAATTCTTAATTTGAAAATAATTATTGTTTTAATTACAATAGTTAGGTGTAATAGTGCGAGTTCATATTGGGTTCATGGAAAATATGCTAATTACAAAAAACTACTGCACGGTTTAACCATAGCGAATACCATACAACCAAAGGCAGAGAACCTAGTGCCAAAACACTCTGTTCTCACTTTCCGCCCGCATTTGTGATATTCGTGGCATTGACACTAACACACGAATGATTTTAGGTTCGATTCCCACTTGGCGAAATGCTTTTTTATATCATTTTTTTATTTATTTTTATTATAACATAGTTAAATAGATTCAAATATTGGCAATATCATGCACCGTGATGGACATCTGCTTATTTAATAATATATGCATGTATAATAACGAAATATTTCAGCCATGTGATATAATTTTGACTCTAAGATTGACTCGAATTTGGGTTGTAAGCGGTGGACGGAGTGTCTGGGCACTGATCACTCTAACTATGCGGGATAAAGCGTAAAAATGGTAGCAATATGATGAGGGTCTAAATGTATAAGAAGATTGTCATTTTTTATATAAAAAATAATCCAGTCCTTTACTTTGGTTAAGTAAAAAAAAATTACAAAAAAAATATATCAAATTAAAGTATATTTAAATTCGCTAACACAATAGAGTTGATTTGTGATGAATCGGCCAACAGTTTCATATTTCATATTGGGAAATATTTATATGATACTTATTTTTACCCGCGGCCTCGCTCGTGTTGTCAAAGGGATTTTCTTAGCTACATGCTGTATCCCGCACGTAACAAGGTAGACAGACGGGACCTGAGAACCTAGTGTTAAGACACTCTGTTCTCTTAGGATTTCCGTTCCCCACTTTTTTCATTTCCTGGGTTTGGTAACAAAGGCAAAGCGCGGCGTTGAGTTCCGCCACTCAGCATGCAATGCCTTAATTCAACGGAAAGTAGGGAACGGAGTGTCTTAACACTAAGTTCCCTCTGCCTACCCTGCTATATGCGGGATACAGCATGAAGCTATGTATGTATGTAATCATTAATACTTAATATATTCATTTCCTGGAGTGGGAATCGAACCCACAACCTGTAGCGTTTACATTTGCACGCTTGTGCCTCTGCGCTACGATGTCAAAATTTAATAAATAATGAAATTCTATACAGTGTTAAATATTAACCACAAAATCAAATATCGGGTGCTTATCCATATCGTATTTGAACCGCAGATAATGCAAGTGTTATTCTAAAACCGCCACGAAGGTGTGAACTGTATTACATAAAATTAATAATTATTATCAATTTTAACGGTGAGAGAGGAATGGAAAATGTTACAAGAGAACGGAGTGTCTTAGCACTAGGTTCTCTGGTTTCCTCTGCCTACCATGCTAGATGCGGTATACTGCATGAAGCTAAAAAACATATTACTTCTATAATACAAAAAGTATATTACATTTTTAATAAGTATATTAAAATAAATAAAATATCTTCCAATGGTTTATTTTTATTATTATTTTTTATATTTCATACAGCAATATACGATATTGACTGCGAAAAAAAAAAATATCTGTATTCCATGTAAATGTTCCGCCACTGCGTCACAAGCAATAGCTATCACATAACAAGAGAATCATCGAAATTAGTTAAGGGATAGCACATAAAAACTTCCTCCTTTTTTGAAATCAGTCAATTAGGTATATATGTATGTATATGTATGAAAATAAATATATTATATTGAGAAATTTATTTAAAATTGTTTTTTCACTGCTTCCCGCTAAGTGTCCCACTAAGTTCATTATTAATAAAAGGTTGCCTCTAAGAGATTACTTTTAGTGATAAGGCCGTTTTGCCTAACTTTTTGTATAATTTGTAGTCTTTTTTATTATTTACTAGAGTTCCTGTTGACGCGTTAACAACGCGTTGTCTATCAATGTATATGTCACTTTATATAAACATGCATGTCAAATCATGGTAGTGTGGGTAAAATTTATTTTATTAATTTAATATATTTTTATGCATTATTTTAAAAAGATACTATCATTGTGCATTCCTTCGCTATATAAACTATAAGTGTACCAACTTTCATTCTCCTCCGTCCACATAATTTTCGTAAAAAGGGATCCAAAGTTTTTTCTTCACGTATTAATATATAGATTATTATTATTATTAGTTTTTGTATACAAATAATTGTATGTAAAACAATAAGTAACGTACATGTCTAGCTTGTTGTAGCTTATAGGTCAAACGTACAGACAAAACAGGATGTAAGGGCTAGTTCATAATAAGCTTAAAGACAAATATATTCTAGCATTGTATTCCACTTAATACTGTGCTAAACTATAAAATATTATATGGAAACCTGACTTGAAATATGGAAAACTGGCTTTATTCCGCATAGCAGGGTGTAGTCTAAGAGAACCTACTGTTAAGACTCTCCCTTCCGCGCTTTACGCATCGAATTCGATACATTGTGTTAATAAACTTGCAGAGTTTAGCACTGCATTTTGTATTAACGGAACAACGAAATACAAATTAATTAATTTTAATATTTTTCCGAGGTATACGCTTTATGCTATTGATTGTTGTATAAATAAGGTTGTGACTTCGACATTTTTATTATTATAAAAAAGTACTTATATCATTTTGCATTACAGTGAGGGCATTGTGGCACAGTGGAAAGCCTTAGACTATAACCAGGTCTGGTTGCAGGCTCAATTCCCAATTGTGAGAATAATCATGCTTAGCTTACGTTTTCTTCCCACAAAGCTAGTTAGAACCTGTGGACACTCTATTCTATAGTTTCCGGCCGAATTTGAGACACTACGTCAACATGACGACATTTTAAGTGGCGGAACTCAACGCCGCGTAATGTTAAATATGATAATTATCCCGAGTAGGAATCGAACCCACAACCAATCGCGTTAACATTTGATATACGATAACCTCAATGTGGTGACGTCAATTTAAACATAGCATTAAATAGCACTTCACATAATATGTAGTGGAAAGCATTCTTATCACTTCAGTTTGAAGTGGCTTAAAAGCCTTCGTGTGTAATTTCATCCAACTTCAAGTATTATTCTAGATTTCAAGAGACCTTACAGTGCTTTTATAGGCTTAGAGCAAAACTTTTTTTATTATATATTATATTTGCCAATGTATTACTAGCTGTAATATATAGAGAAATATAATATGATGCCAGTCTAGTCTAGTATGAGTGCCAGAGGTACAAACGTGCGACTGTAAACGCAACAGGTTGTGAGTTCGATTCCTGCTCGGAGCAATACCTATATTAAAATTATTTTTATTTTGCCCTCTAGCAGTTGAGTGCCACCACATGATGAACGGAGTGATATGACACTAGGTTCTCTCTGTCTACCCTGCTATGTGGGGTATAAAACGTGAAGTTTAAACAAATATTGGTAAATTAAATTATCATACAAAACAAAAACTCCATTTGTATTTTATTCTCATAAAGACATCATTAAAGTAATATTAATATATTAAATAAATAATCAAAAACCTATTAATATTGCATTTACTTACCGGAAGATATTCGCTATAATTACTACGTGAGACAATCATTAGTGAATCAATTAAAAGGTCCCAGGTTCGATTCCATTTATGTTATTTGTGGCGGTACTTTAAAAGCAGCTTACTATTTTTATCGTATAGCAAGGTTTTTAGCATTTTCTTCTTTCTGCCTCAATACGAAACATTATTGTTGAGTGACGGAACTCAAGAACGCTTTTTACCTGAACGTGGAAATGAAAATAATCATTCCCCAAACTAGGAATCGAATCCACAACACGCCCAGTTCTGACACAAAGACATTGGCCTGCTGTGCCATGATGGCCTTACTTTTTTCATTCTACTAGTGTCCCCGTTGACGCGTTAATAACGCGTGCTAGCAACGTTTGTATATGTCACTTTATATATACATGGATTTTAAACCATGGTAGTGTGTGTAACATTTATTTTATTAATTTTATATATTTTTTATGTATTATTTTAATAAGATACTATCATTTTTCCTTCTTTATATAAACTATAAGTGTGCCAAGTATCATGCTCCTCCGTTCGCGTAATTTTCGCAAAAAGAGGTCCAAAGTTTTTGCTTCACGTATTAATATATATATACAGACAAAATTGCCATTAAAAACAATTATTAAATATAGAATTAGCATATTTATATTACAGCGGGCATTTTTAAACGCCTAATAAGGTATTTTTTTAAACTTGTTTTCGCTAACACCTATCAAATTACTCCATTGTCAGAAATTAGTTGACGTAGTGCTGACGAAGTGCTGTCATTTGTATGCGCAAGTACATGCAAAATAGTACGAGGGGATTTTTTGAATACAAGATGACAATTACGTTTTTTTATATAGAAAAAAACTGATGGCAAATTTTACCGTCCACCGTTGCATTTTAATTATTTAGATACTTTTTTTTATCTTCACGTTGTATCCCGCATATCACAGGATAGGCAGAGGGAATCTGAGAACCTAGTGTTAGGACACTCTGTTCTCTTTCAACAATTCCGTTTCCCACTTTCCGCCGAATTGAGGCATTGTGTGCTGAGTGGCGGAACCTCACTATCACGCTTTGCCTTGTTACCAAACACAGAAAATGATAAATTTATTTTTCTGGAGTGGGAATCGAACCCACAACCTGTCACGTTTAAAGTCGCAGGCTTGTGCCTCTGCGCCACAACAGACGTTAAAGCGACGGCTATATTTGTGGCGGCGTCAAGATTATTCTTGTAAATTAAATTTGGACCCACTCTCTTCCAGAAGCTTAACGCTTTATTCCGTAATGTAGGCTAGTCACTGAGAAATTAGAGGCAAGTCACTCCATTCTTGAAATTATGTTTAAAATCAAGACATTTCCTGTCGAGTGATGAAACTCAACGCCGCGCTTTATCTTACCACAGCGAAAATATAAAAACAATTTCAATATACATATAATATATATATATATATATATATATATATATATATTAACTTAACGCTGTATCCCGCATATAGCATGAGGCAGAGGAAACTAGAGAACCTAAAGTTAAAACACTCCGTTCCTTTTTTAACAATTCCGTTAGTTATACAATATAATAATTTCCCCAAATGGGAATAGAACCCACTGCCTTCGCGGTTATATTCAGAGTAATATAAATACATAATAAAATTATGTATTACTATTAATAATGTAAATACATATAACTTTCACCATAAAACTAAACCTCGGGTTTTTACATTAACCTGTTACTTCAGGGGATTCCCGCATACTTTGAGACAAATGACAACTTTATTATGGGGAAACACATGGGGACATGATTATATACTAAAAAACTATATCCTATATAAAAACGGAACAGTACTAGATTGTCATTTTGAAATGAGTCACCAGTTCATATCCTTTTTATTTTTGCTTATTATATTTTTTATTGTCTTGTATTGAATTAGACATAAAATATAGGAACAGTGTATTATAGTAAACGTGATAGGTTGTGGGTTCGATTCTCATTCGAGAGAACGATTTTATTTTAAGGCTGTCGTGGCACAGAGGCACAAGCGTGCGACTGTAAACGCGACAGGTTGTGAGTTCGAGATACACTCCAGGAAATGTAAAAGTTTAGTATTTTCATTTCTTAGGTTCGGTAATAAAGGGAAGCGCGGCGTTGAGTTCCACCACTCAGCATGCAATGCCTCAAAATATATATATATTTTAATTATTTTCTTTTATACAACAAGGCAAAGCGCAGTGGGGAACGGAATTATTGTAAGAGAACAGAGTGTCTTAACACTAGGTTCTCAGGCTCCCTCTGCCTACCCTGCTATATGCGGAAAACAGCGAGAAGTTAAAAAAAACCTTTTATTTGGTCTGAATGAAGGTAACTCGGCTATGTTCTTTATCTATATAAACTATAATTGTGCCAAATTTCATCAAGGGAACAGGCCGTGTAATATTCGTAAAAAGTGATACAAAGTTTTAGTAGCTAAGTAATTTCCTAAGTTCCTCTCATTTTTTTAATATCTCTTTAAAAAACCTGACCTATACTAATACCTTATAGAATCTAACAACAGAAAAACCATAACTCATAAACCACATAATTAACATTGTCGCTACACGGAAACATCATTAAAATGGGTAAATAAAGTAATCATACACATATGAGTAAAATTCTATTCATACTAAACTATTTTTTCCTCAATGTCCCACATATGTATAAATTATTGTCATTTTCCCATATTATTAATAGCCAGTCGTGATAAACAGGCACAAGCGTGTGACTATAAACGCGACAGATTGTGGGTTCGATTCCCACTTCAGGAAATGAAAATATTTAATATTTAGCATTTTAATTTCTCCGCCTGTCGTGGCGCAAAGGCACAAGCGTCCTACTGTAAACGCGATGGTTGGCTACTCCAGGAAATGGAATGTTTCATTTCCTGGGTTTGGTAAAAAGGCCAAGCGCGGCGTTGAGTTTCGCCACTTAACACGCAATGCTTCAATTCAGTGAAAAGTAGGCAACGGAAATCTTAAGAGAATGGAGTGTCTTAACACTAGGTTCTGCCTGACTACCCTTCTATGTGAGAATAATTCTAAAGCTGCTTTTTTTTTTAACTTCACGCTGTATCCCGCGTATAGCGGGATAGGCAGAGGGAACCTGAGAACGCTTTTGCCTTATAACCAAACCCAGAAAATGAAAATACTAACATTTCCTGGAGTGGGAATCGAACCCACAAGATGTCGCGTTTACAGTCGCACGCTCGTGCCTCTGCGCCACGACAGGCGTCATAATTATTTTAAAATTTCTTTAAAAAAAAAATTCTTTTAAAACTACTAAAATAACAGTTATCTATTCTTATCGTATTTTGGATATTGCAAATCGAAAACAGAAAAAATAATAGTTTCACGCTTCATATAGAAGGTTCAAAGTAAAATGTATCTAGTGTGAAGACACTCCCTCACCCGCATTCTGTTCAAATTCGAGACATTGCCTGTTAAGAGAGACTTAACACCGAAAACAACTAACTAAAATTACATTTAACTACTTACGGCGCTAAGTTCCGCCACTCAGCACGCAATACCTCAATTCGACAGACATTGGAGAAATGTTAAGAGAACGGAAGTGTCTTAACACTAGGTTCTCTAGCTACCCTCTGCCTATACCCCGCTAAGCTAGATTAAATAAATAGATACTTGGTTGTAACACAAAAATTGAACCTGCTACCTCTTTCTCATAACAAACATTACCGCCAAACTCAACAGGTATTATTGATTACCAACTTTTCACATGCGCAAGGTCTTTATAGTCATCTGTTGCTCGATTCCCTCTCAGTCAGCCATCACACGTCTTAGCGTACACACGTATATATATTTATATTTGTTTATTTTAATATAATAATCAGTGGATTGCGGTTATTTATTGTGACAAGTGTTTTTAAGTAAGTAGGAAATCATTTAGCCTTGGTCTCAGTGAACTGTGGACTTTATGGGCGCGAGCTTATGTAAAATTTTTATTATGATCATAAATTGGCATAAATTAATGAGTTTTTAATTAATTTAATGAGAAAATTTCGATTTGCAATAGTTTTGATTGTTTTGTTTTATATTGTATTGAAATTTGTCCAGTACGCGATTGTATGTACAATAATATTAGTAATAATCAACTTCCGGTCATGAAATACTGTGTTTTGGGTAAAGCCTTAAGCTTAGAGCTTTTGGTATACAATGAAATTATTTTTAAGCAATTATTCCATATATTTAATATTTTTTATATATATTTATTGTTTATTCTTATGAAATGGAAGTACAGGGACTCTATAATTTGTTTATTTTGACATCACACAATGCGTTATGTAAATCAGGCTTTTATTTTTTTCTTCTAAGATAAGTATAGTAGTTCTGTTTTAACCTATTTTAAAAAGAAGGAAGTTATCAATTTGAATATATTTATTTATGTGTGTTACCGTATTACTTTTTTGCTGGGTGAACCGATTTTGATGATTCTGTTTTATAGGATAGCTAGCTAATGCGGTCCCATTTAAATTGACTTAAGATCCATTAAGTTTTTTTTTTCTTAACTTCACGCTGTATCCCGCATATAGCAGGTTAGGCAGAGGGAATCTGAGAACCTAGTGTTAAGACACTCCGTTCTCTTTCAACAAATCCGTTCCCCACTTTCCGCCAGATAGAGGCATTGCGTGCTACGGGGCTGAACTCAACGCCGCGCTTTGCCTTGTTACCAAACCCAGGAAATGAAAAAAAATATTTCCTGGAGTGGGAATCGAATCCACAACCTGTCGCGTTTACAGTCGCACGCTTGTGCCTCTGCGCCACGACCGACGTTATCCAATAAGTAGTTTCTGATTTATTCGTAATAAATATACTTTTTAGTGTATTTTCTTTAAAGCCGGTTTTATTTGTTGTTGAAATCTTAATTATCCAAATATTGATTGAATTTGGAAACCCTCGGAAACTCATAAATTCGTAAACTCCTAAACTCTTAACCTCATAAACTCGTAAAATTGATTATTTCTTCATTACATTGAATGGCAAAATAATAATTAAATTTGATGTATTTAATCTTTGCCACTTACGTAAACTGTAATTCACTTTAATCTGAAATCCAAAGCCAATCAAAAAGAACGGAGCTAAACACTATGGTCCCTGCGTACTTATTTCGCCTCGAAATCATTAACCTCTTCATACATACCCTCCGGGTGGGTCCTCCTGCGTTTTACGTGACCTTTATCAAGTATCATCGATACTGAGCCTTCAAAGGTCAACTAATGCCTCCTTACAAGAGAAGTAATATACCCTCTTTTACCAAGGGGAAATGAATATATTTAAAATGATTTTCAATTCTCATTCCAGGAAATATTAAAGTAGAAGTGTTAAAGTAAAGGCAACGCGGCGTTGAGTTCCGCCACTCAGCACGCCTCAATTCGGCGGAAAGTGGGAAACGGAGTGTCTTTACACTAGGTTCTCAGGTTCCCTCTGGCTATCCTGCTATGTACGGAATACAATGTGAAGCTAAAAAAAAATCTCCACTCTATCGATATAAAGTGCGGCGTTGAGTTCCGCCACTTAATACGCAATTTTTCAAATACGAACAGAATGCGGTGGACGGAGTGTCTTAACACTAGGTTCACTCTGACTACCCTGCTATGCGGGATAAAGCGTGAAGTTTAACTTTCCCGAACTTTAAACATGTTCTTCTTAATTACATACATACATAACTTCACGCTGTATCCCGCATATAGCAGGGTAGGCAAAGGGAACCTAGTCTTAAGACACTCCATTTCCCGCTTTCCGCCGACTTACTTACCTTACTTACCTTAACCAAACCCAGGAAATGAAAAATTACATTTCCTGAAATGGGAATCGAACTCATAACCTGTCGCGTTTACAGTCGCACGCTTGTGCCTCTGCACCACGACAGGCGGTAATTCTTAAATATATATTTAAATAACCTAATACAAAAGTCATATTTTAATACCTGTCTGGTTTTTTGTGCTTAAAGCTTACTAAAGTGTTTGAAACGACGATAAATTTTTATATTTCGGTTTTTGTTGATATTTTTTAAGTAACCAAAAGGAAGTTTCCACTAACATTATTATTTATAGCAATATCGAAGATCTTGACTATTTATTTATTCGAAATTTAAGTAAAGTTCTTAGCACAGTAATCAAACAGAACATAGTGTTCGGACACTACGTTCTCAACTTTCCCTCTAATCTCGAGAGAAGGCGTAACTTAATATATCGTTTTGACTAACCAGAGTGGGTTAACAAAAGTAATTTAAATATTAATATTCCCTCGAGTGAAAATCGAACCCACAACTCGCATTTGTAGTCAGACAGTGTTCCACTACGTCACGGTGGCATCTTGCGCCATGATGGAAAATAATTAAAGTTATTGATATAAAGATTGTTGGGTGATAATCTCAAATAAAATGATCATCATAATATATATCAACTACAAAAAAGGTGATGGTCACTCTGTTCTCTTCTTAAATTATCTGTAGTTAAAAAAAATACGGCAGATACGCTATCTGGCGTATTTTTTTTAACTTCACGCTACATCCCGCATATAGCAGGGTAGGCAGAGGGAATCTGAGAACCTAGTGCTAAGACACTCCGTTCTCTTTCAACAATTCCGTTCCCCACTTTCCGCCGGATTGAGGCATTGCGTGCTGAGTGGCGGAACTCAACGCCGCGCTTTGCCTTGTTATCTGGCGTATTTCGGATAACAACAGAGAGATCTCCGTTCTTTTAATCAAATTGCGTATATGTGGCGCAACTTAACACTGCCTTTTGCGTATTGGAAAAATTATAATATATTAACATTCCTTATTAATCACATAATTGATTGGAATCATCATCGTCATTTTTATATAGTGAATATTTTAATAGTTGATTTTTTGTTTGAAAAATGCAATTAATCTTTTTTTTTACACCAGACTAAGAAACTATTTGAATTTTTAATTAGGTTTTTTTTAAAAGCCATTTCACACTTTATTCCGCATAACAATGTAGACATAGAGAACTTAGACACTTCATTCGCTACTTTTCATCCCAATTCAAAACAGTGGGTGTTAAGTAGCGGAACTCAACGCCGCGCTTTGTCTTGCCAGAGCAAAGAAATGTAATTCATTTTTAATTTTCTTCGAACCAATAACCAACAGTGCTTTTATATACTGCCCCACTGTGCCACGATGGGCTTATTGGTATATAGTAGTTTTTAATTTTATTTTTAACCGAGAGAGCAGGAATTTCGTTACGTTGCATACCTTTTTACTGGATGAACTAATTTTGATATACTTTTTTATATGATAGCTAGTGTTTGGGATGTGGTTTTTTTTTGGTTCGTATTTAGTTACCATCTAACGATTATTTTTGAGATATTCGTAATAATTTAACTTTTTTTTCTGTTAAAATATTAATTGTTAGTTAAATTTTTATTGAATAATCTTAATTTTGAACCATTCAATTGATTTCCTTCCAATCATTTCCTTATGCAAAAATAAAAACAAAAATACAAGTTTTGTAACTTAAAAAATACCTTTTAAAAGTAATTATAGCAGATTTTTGGAAACATTCAATTAACCTTGTACCTTAAAGGTTTCAAGGTTTTACAAAATTTATTATTTTAAGCTTATTATTACGCATTTCCTGTTATTTTTAACCGATTTCGAAAAAGAGCTAGTTCTCAATTCGACTGTAGTTTTTATATGGGTTATTATATGGGCATAACTTTTTACTGAACCAATTTTGATAATATTTTTTTTATATGATAGGTAGTGCTTCTAATGTTAGTTGCTAGGTGTTCAAATTTTTCGACAATCATATCTGCCAAAATATATATATATGGACATATAATATAGATAGACATATCATAAAATTTTATATGCCTATCTTCAGTTATGTATTTATTTATTTTTTTGTAGCTTCACACTATATCCCGCACATAGCCAGATAGGCAGAGAGAACCAGAGAATCTAGTGCTAAGACACTCCGTTCTCTTTTAACATTTCCGTTCCCCACTTTACTTAAGTTATTATTAACTTTAAAGTTAATAAACGATACTTCATAGTTTGGTCCAAAGTTAGAATAAGGACAGGCATTCACTTAACTAAGGTCGTTTGGTACTTAGAATCGACATATGGTTATATTGTAAATAACTATATACATTTAGAAACCAACCAGAAAAGCCTGTCGTGGTGCAGAGGCACAAGCGTGCGACTGTAAACGCGACAGGTTGTGGGCCCGATTCCCACTCCAGGAAATGGAATTTTTCATTTCCTGGGCTTGGTAACAAGGCAAAACGCGGCGTTGAGGTCCACCACTCAGCACGCAATACCTCAATTCGGAGGAAAGTGGGGAACGGAGTGTCTTAACAATAGGTTTCCTCTGCCTACCCTGCTATATGCGGGATACAGCGTGAAGCTGTGTATGTATGTGTGTATTTAGAAACCATTATGGCGCAGTGAACTGTAAACGTGATTGATTCTGGTTCTGGGTTCGATTCCCACTCGAGGTAATAATTAAAAAAGCAGTTTCACGCTTTATCTCGCATAGAGGGTAATCAGTAAATTGTAAATTCTGTCTTTACATTTCGTTTCAAATAAATAATTATTATTTTTAGCGTAATTCCTCCACTCACACAAACACACGGCGTGGAAAGTAAAGAAATAAGTTCAGTTTAGTTCAGTTCTTTCATTATGGGTAAAAAAAGGAGTGTCTGGACACTAAGCTCTCTTGGAATACTCTGTTTTTGTAATTTCTTTAATTTCGCTATATCATATGATTTTGATAAACGAAAATATAAATAAATATGAATCATTCATATGAAGAAAGAAGTTGTATTGTAATTATACCTATATGTTATAATTATAGCGGAAATAGTAATTTATTATTTGATTGACGAATACCTCAATGGACATATGCTTAACCGCAACTTCCGGTCTTTATATTAATACTATAGTAATAGGTTTAAAATCTAAAATATATAATATATATAAATTTATTTTTAGCTTCACGCTGTATCTTTTCCTGGGTTTGGCAACAAGGCAAAGCGCGGCGTTGAGTTCCGCCACTCAGCACGCAATGCCCCAATTCGGCGGAAAGTGGGAAACGGGAATGTTAAAAGAGTGTCTTATCGCTAGGTTCTCAGGTTTCCTCTGCCTACCCTGCTATATACGGGATACAGTGTGAAGCAAAAAAAAATCTGGAGTGGGAATCGAACCCACTACCTGTCGCGTTTACAGTCGCATGTTTGTACCTCTGCGCCATGACTGGCTTATCTCTTTATCATTTAATATCTATATAATAAAAATTTGGTTAAAATATCCTTATTAAAAATAGAAAGTGTATGGAAAGTAGACCACACTGTTATAAACTGATGTGATATCGAGATCTGAATACAAATCGGTGTTAAGTGATACAGTAAACTTAATATTATTATTGTAGCAGAAGTAGCTTCACGTCAGAGAACCTAGTGGCAAGCTTCACGCTGTATCCCGCATATAGCAGGGTAGGCAGAAGGAACCTAGTGTTAAGACACTCCGTTTCCCACTTTCCGACGATTTGAGGCATTGCGTGCTGAGTGGCGGAAGTCAACGCCGCGCTTTGCCTTGTTACCAAACCTAGAAAATGAAAAATTCCATTTCCTGGAGTTATTAGAAATTTAAACATTATCATTCTCTCGAGTTTATTAAAATAATAGTAGTAGCTTCAGAGAACCTAGTGTCAAGACACTACGTTTTTCTCTTTTCGTATTGAGACATTGCCTGTTAAGTGGCGGAACTCAACGCCGCGCTTTGTCTTGCCAGCGAAGAAATGAATATAATATAAATATAGTTACCCCGAGTGGAAATCGAACCTAGAAACAAATGCTAATACAGTTAGACGCTGCTCCGCTATTTCACGTGGTGTCTAAACGTGTATAATTTTATATTTTTTTATATTTTGTCATATCCTTACTAAATTTAGTAGGATAGGCAATTGTTTAAATATAAGTGAAAACTTGATACTTTACTTAATGAGATATTTATAGATTCTTTTCATTTTTTCTTTTTAACTTCACGCTGTAACCCGCATATAGCAGGGTAGATAGAGGTAACCAGAGAACCTAGTGTTAAGACACTCCATTCTCTTTCAACATAATTTCTTTCTAATATAGATTCAAATTTCATATTTAAAAAATCCTTCTTATTTCATTATCATCATATTTATACGGAGAGTGAAGAAAATAGAGATAGGTCACTATATAAAAAAATATTACGTCACAAACCCAAGTAATAAATTTGCGCGTTCCAATGTTTTATAGTTGTACTTTTTTGAACAGTGTTACTAGAATTTTCATGAACCTCGTCTTTGTTATACCATCTAGAGTACGGTTGACATAAAAATTATTAATATTTAATTTTTACATTTACTAGAGGCCCGTTGAAGCGTTAACAACGCGTTGTCTTCCAATATGTCACTTTATATAAACATGCATGTCAAACCATGGTAGTGTGTGTAACATTTATTTTATTAATTTAATATATTTTTATGCATTATTTTAAAAAGATATTATCATTGTGCTTTCTCTCCTTCGCTATATAAACTATAAGTGTACCAAGTTTCATTCTCCTCCGTCCACTTAATTTTTGTAAAAAGGGATCCAAGGTATTTCCTTCACGTATTAATATATATATATATATATATATATATTTATATATATATATATAAAAATCTACGTATTATTTTAACATATGACTGTAAAGTCAGTAGTATCTTAAAAGCTATATCTCAATGTTCAGTAGTATTTGCGTGAAAGAGTAACAAACATCCATTAATCATCACAAATTTTAGTAATTATTATTTGTAGAATTACAAAAACTCTAAATAAGTAGAAATTGAGGGAAAAAACGCTATATAGATATAAGCTATCTGATTAGGTATATCAAAAGTTTAATTCAACGTAGGATACTTATTTTAACTGATTTCTTTTCAACTATATTATTTTTCAATACAAATATTAATCCTGTATCTCGTTTAAACTGTACCTCGTTTAAAAAAAATATCATTTAAATTCAATTCAGTTCTTTATTTATGGCGCTTCGAACGTAGGAATTGAGCACAAATCACATCGTCAATGTCACGTTATATGGAGAACTCATGAAAAAGATCAAAAAAAATGGATTTTTTATTAAAAAATGTGTACCACAATGAATTTTTAATATTTTTTTGCTGTCCCTACACAGCGTTAAAGGTCAGCCGTCAATTCGCTTTGATATTGTTATAGTTACAGCTCAGTAGTTTAACTTTTAGTGTTGAAAACGGTCTTTTATGAATACTGAATCGAAATTTCATGACGTCATCGTAATCGGATTTACTGAACTTAATAAGTGTAGGTTCAAATCCTAATGTAAAAATATTTAAATTTTTAACCGAATTTTAAAAAAAGAAGGGGTATCTCAATGCGACGGATTGTTTATGTGTGTATTAATTAGTGACCAATTTTGGTGATTCTTTTCTATTGATTTTACTTTTTAGTGCTTTTTTTTTTAATTCTGTTTTTTTCTTGTTAAACTCACAATTAATATTTAATATGAATTTAATTGAAATCAAAGTGGGAAATGTCGAATCGTAAGATATATCGCTAAATTGTATAGAAAACCATTACAAAATGTGAAAGTATAACTGTAACTTTTTAAACTATATCAATATAAGTCAAAGCGCAGCGTTAAGTTCCGCAACTCAAAACGTAATATTTTTAATTTGAACGGAGAACGAGAGAGTATGTAAGTAGGTTCTCTATGTCTAGCGAAATACACCCTTTCCCACCCATCCTTTCCCCAAAATGTGGTGGTTCTGATAGTGGACTACTACATTATCCCCCCTTTCCATCAGTATCCTCTAGGTTGGCAACGCATCTACAACATCTCTGGTGTTGTAGATGTCTATGGGCGAAGGTAACCACTTACCATCAGGTGGTCCTTCTGCTCGTTTGCCGTCCGTTATCAATAAAAAAAAAAAAAAAAAAAAATTTAGGAAATTTAAATATTTAACTTAGTTTACTAAAATAGCATTATTAAAATGAAAAATATTATTCATTCATAATTTTACACACTTGTTCAAATACAACTACAAAAATAACGTATGACGTAACCTCTCGAATTCGGGCGGAAACGGAGTGTATTGACACTAGGTTTTTTATGACAACAAAAAATAATTTAGACCTTAACAAAAGAAAAGGAACTGAATAAAAGGAAGGACTTCAAAGAAATGCAACAAAAAGATAGAAGACAATTATTACGAAAAACTCAATAACTACACGTCAGATCTTAACTAAATTTAAATATGACCACACAAGAAACACTAGCTATCACATAAAAAAGCATCACCAAAATTTGTTCACCCCGAAAATAAGGCGGCAAGAAAATAACTTAGAAAAAAAACATTTTTCCTAATACTTAGGTTTGAAGAAAGATAAAAGGAAGTTGTAAGAACCGTACAGAAATATAACGTAGTAGGTAAATAACAGTCAAAGAAAATGAAAGTGTTGGCTATTTATAGTCGAAGCACATTTAAGTTCGCTCTCTATGTTACATTATTGTAAATATTGCGTAGCTTGATCTATATTTCGTGTTTTGAATCTTAATTTCCGTTACCCATTTTCCGTCGAATCGAGTGGCGGAACCTAACGCCGCGCTTTGCCTTGTTACCAGAGCGAGGAAATAAAAATTTTAAATATTCATTACTATAAATATTATAAATATATTCATTATTATAAATAATATAATATAAGATTTAGTTTTCATTTCTTGGGTTTGGTAACAAGGCAAAGCGCTGCGTTGAGTTCTGCGACTCAATCTGCAATGCCTCAATTCGGCGGAAAGTGGGGAACGGAGTGTCTTAACACTAGGTTCCCTCTGCCTACCCTGTTATATGAGGGATACAGCGTGAAGCTATGTATCATTCCCTCTAGTGGGAGTCGAACTCACTACCAATCGTGCTTAGAGTCAGGCGCTGGCCTACAATTTTATTTCATTTTATTTATATATCTAATTTCTTGATATGACTTATTAACTTATCTAAAAACACGGTAGCGTGTGCAGCCAAGTTCATTTTGCTATTTACATAATTAGAGGTCGTTTTGGCACAGTGGTACAGCGAATGTAAGCGCGAAATATTGATCCCGACTTGAAAGAATTATTATATTTGATTTATTCCCATTTTTCCATTCTGATAATACCAGGCGTGGCGTTGAGCTCCGCGACTTATCACGCAATATTTCAATTTTGGATGAAAGCGGAGAACGGATTATTTTAACACTAGATCCTCTCTGCACACTGTATATGTTAGAGCGTGAAGCTGAAGAAATCTCTAGCGGGTTAACATATACTATACGTTCCCATCCCGCCATAATGGAATCATTACACATCTCAGATATTCAAAATCATATCAAAATCAAAATATTATTTATTCAGATCGGCTATTACAAGCACTTTCGAATAGTCAATTTACAAAAGATGTCAGTAGTGACAGTTTTAACGGAAGCTACCACCGGCTCGGAAGGCAGTTCTGCTGAGAAGATCCGGCAAGAAACTCAACAGTTGCTCTTTTCGAATAAAATTTTACAATAAATATACAACTATGGTGAGCCTCTCGTATAAGCGTCAACAGCATTTAATATACATACATAGCTTCACGCTGTATCCCGCATATAGCAGGGTAGGCAGAGGAAACCTAGTATTAAGACACTCCGTTCCCCACTTTAAACCGAATGAAGGCGTAGCGTGCTGAGTGGCGGCAGACAGCATTCAATTCCACACATTAACATCATTATAGTATTCTTGGACAGAATAATATACTTTCAAAAAAATTGCAAATTTTCGCCGAGAATCAAACCTACGAACATCAAATTCAATCAAGCTTATACCAACTGCGCCACGACGCTAATAATTATTAGTTAATATCTTACATTTTATTCAGTTATTATTCATTATGATTAGTGCACGCAGGCCACAGTTTCTAGGCCAACGATATTGACATATTTACTTAACTACCTTGTTCTAATAATTTTATATTATTAATACTAGCTTTGCACCGTGTTTTTACCCGCATACGAGTATATATCTATTACTATTAAAAAA
This sequence comes from Philaethria dido, assembly GCA_033558755.1. NCBI lineage: Eukaryota > Metazoa > Arthropoda > Insecta > Lepidoptera > Nymphalidae > Philaethria > Philaethria dido. Next base: position 316,531 of record JAKGSA010000712.1, read on the forward strand.
CGCGAAAATATGTTAAACTTCGACGCGTGGTATAATCGCGCGGCCATTTAATGAATAATTTTTATGTTATTTTTTTCTTAAGCCATACGTCTTAATTATATACTCTCCTCATGAACTTGCCTATTATAAAAAGGTATTTTCAAATCCACCCGGTAGTTCTTTTTGTTTTAACGCCTGTCGTGGCGCAGAGGCACAAGCGTTCGACTGTAAACGCGACAGGTTGTGGGTCCGATTCCAGCAAATGTTAATTTTCATTTTCTGGGTTTGGTAACAAGGCCAAGCGCGGCGTTGAGTTCCGCCACTCAGCACGGAGTGTCTTAACACTAGGTTCTCGGGTTCTCTCTGCCTACCAAGTAGTGTTAAGACACTCCGTTCCCCACATTCCGCTGAATTGAGGCATTGCGTGCTGAGTGCCGGAACTCAACGCCGCGCTTTGTCTTTTTACCAAGCCCAGAAAATTTAAATGAAAAATTCCATTTCCTGGAGTGGGAATCGAACCCACAACCTGTCGCGTTTTTAGTCGCACGCTTGTGCCTCTGCGCCACGACAGGCGTTATTTTCAATGCACCCATAAAACGCGTCTAGGGTGTAAATCGACATGGATATACCAAAAATGTTTAAATAACATAAAAATAGAATTAATAGATACAATTTTTACTAAAAAACCCCCTGAAAAGTATTCATTTTTAATTTATGAGCTTATTCACGCCATATATGACACATCTAACTGCGCCAAATTTCTTTACCCAACACACAGTATATTGCTAGGAGAGACAAATTGAGAGAGAGTGAATTGTTATCATTTCCTATTAAAATAAGTAAAAGACGTCATCATATCACAGCGTACTGGCAAATGATACAATGTAAGCAACAATAGGTTATCAAGTAACATTATCGCTAACCTTTCAAGCATTCACCAAAGCGTGCACACGTATAACTAAATAACCGCAATTCATTAAAAAATAATAATTATTAAAAAAATATTCTAGCCTATATGACAAAATGGCGGTAAACGGAAAAGATTTGAACGAAATTGTACCCCCATCGTCTCTAATACGTCGTGTCAGTTCTCGATCAATTCGTAACTCAATATCGGAGGATAAGGAGAATGGTGACATAAATAAGTCGTTTGTGAGCAAATATAAAAAAGTACCGGAAGCACTGAAGAATTTTCACAATGATGACAGTGAATTGGAAGTACCTGGGACCCCCATGACGCCAAGAACATCGACTACACCTGGTGAATATTATATAGTTTTAATAAGATAGCAGTATTATAGTATTCTAACTTAACGATAGGTTGTGGGTTCAATTCCCATTCGCGGGAAAGATTACATTTAATTTCCCCTGTGAGGGGACGGGGATAAAATAAAATTCCCCTCCGCCGCTGGGTAGCATCCCGTGAGAGACGGGTAACCCGTAACGGGTAGTTGATAGGAGGTTTGTCCTCTGACTGGCTCGCGACCACTATCTTGTCAAAGATGAACCGCCAAATATCTAATGATGTGTTAGCCAGGTTTTCCCCTATCCCACCCATCCTTTTCCCAGACTGTGGTGGTACCCACGACATTATTCCCTTCCCCTTCCATCTACACATTCTAGGTTGGAAACGCATTTACATCTCCTCTGGTGTTGTAGATGTTCATGGGTGGAGGTAACCACTTACCATCAGGAATCCTTTTGGTCGTTTGCCGCCTTCGATCAATATATATTTTTTTTCAATTTTCCGCTCTGGTTATTTTTATTAATTTGTAAAAGGTAAGCTGATGGGAATCGTGTTAAATGGACACTTCGCCACTGTAAGCTATTTTACTGTAAAGCTTCTTGTGGATAGTTTTTGTATGTAAGAGTAACAACATTATTGTATTTATAATTGAAGTATTAAAATAAATGGTTACCTTTAAGCTGTATCCCGCATAGCAGGGTAGGTAGCGGAACCTGGGAACCTAGTGTTAAGACACTCCGTTCTATTTAAACATTTCCGTTCCCCACATTCCGCCGAATTCCGCGAGTGGGGGGCATCAACGCCGCGCTTTACCTCGTTACCAGAGCGAGGAAATGAAAATACTAAATATTAATCATTAAATATTTAATAATACCTATCAATCCTGGAGTGGGAATCGAACCAAAACCTGTCGCGTTTACAGTCGCAAGCTGCCTCTGTGCCACGACAAGCCTTAAAATAAATTTTAAATGAAATATCGAAATGATGTATGCACCAAGAAATACTTTAAAATTGATCACAAACATAATTTATTTTTATGTATCGATTTCGGCTAACGACCTCAAAACAATGAGATGCGAAGCATAAATTTAATATGAATGTAAATCCTAAATTTAGAAACAAATTCATTTTAATTAAAACACACAAAACATCTCCTCGAATATTATTGGTTATATATGACATACATACATACATACATAGCTTCACGCTGTATCCCACATATAGCAGGGTTGGCAGAGGGAACCTAGTGTTAAGACCTCCGTCACCCACTTACTGTTATCTATTAGCAGGCGTGAATAAGTTAATATATCGCATATAATTGCTTTTCAATGCATGAAGGCATTTTTAAGTTGAAATTTTATTTGTAAATATATTATGATTTTTTTTTACTTAATTTACCTTTTTCTTTTTTATTGTGGTAATTCATTTACCATAAAACATTTCTAATATCTATTTATATTTATATATATTTTTTTTTTAACTTCACGCTGTATCCCGCATGTAGCGGGAGGGAACCAGAGAACCTAGTATTAAGACACTCCATTCTCTTTCAACATTTCCGTTCCCCACTTTCCGCCAAATTAACGCCAAAACAACGCCGCGCTTTGCCTTGTTACCAAACCCATGAAATGAAAATACTGAATTTTACATTTCCTGGAGTGCGAATCGAACCCACAACCTGTCGCGTTTATAGTCGCACGCTTGTGCCTCTTTACTCCACGACAGGCGTTAAATTATATTTATAAAATAGTACATGCAACTTGAGTTATCAAATTATACACGCTTGTTACATATATATATATATATATATATATATATATATATATATCAAAATGGCCGTTGTTATGCTATTTATTGAAGCATGGCATTAAATTAACACATCTTGTACTAAGCGAAAAATTTTCTAGTAAAAAAATAAGAATAGATTAAAACTAAATATCCATAATCCTGGTCTTTCTGTAAAGGACATCAAGTTTATGACATGAAAATATTTTTTGCCATCGAATTCGGACACATGTGCAAATTTTGAAGCAAATTAGGTGGCAATAAATAAGTTTTCTGTCGTGGAGCAGAGGCATGCGCTTTTACAACCGCACGCTTGTGCCTCTGCGCCACGACAGAAGTTGATTTAATTACCCTGTAAATAAAGCAACTTTTTTTTTTTTTAACTTCACGCTGTAACCCGCATATGGCAGGTTAGGCAGAGGGAACCTGAGAACCTAGTGTTAAGACACTCCGTTCTCTTACATCAATTTCGTTACCCACTTTCCGCCAAATTGAGGCATTGCGTGTTGAGTCGCCGCGCCTTTGCCTTGTTACCAAACCCAGGAAATGAAAATACTAACATCTCCTGGAGTGGGAATCGAACCCACAACCTGTCGTGTTTACAGTCGCACGCTTGTGCCTCTGCGCCACGACAGGCGTTTTCAATTATTATTTTAAAAAATACATATACAATTAACATATTTACGAATATTACGCAAATAAGTGTAACGCACGTGTAAGTACCTATTCAAGAATTTTGATTATCATCAAAAAAAATACGGCAAGCCTATCAAGTTAACACAAATATGCCGACGCGAACTTTCAAACAACTTTGAAATTTAACTAAATATTGCATCAGCGCGTTTTAGTGTGGAACAACAACATTTTATTAGGCAACTATTATTATTATTTAAAACTTTTTTTACCAATGTGAAAAAAGGGGTATGTTCTTTTTGTGTATTGCTTTTTGTGTGTGTTACTAGACTAGTAGTTTTTGATTTATTCGTAAAAGTATATATTTTTAAAATATTTTTTTTACATACATAGCTTCACGCTGTATCCCGCATATAGCAGGGTAGGCAGATGGAAGATAGTGCTAAGACACTCTGCTCCCCACTTTCCGCCGAATTGAAACATTGCATGGTTATTACCAAACCTAAAAAAAGAAAAATAAATGACTAGATTAAAAAAATTATATATATTTAACAGATTTTGTTTTATAGCTTCAAAGCGTTGAAAGAGAACGGAGTGTCTTAACACTGGGTTCTCAGGGTCCCTCTGCCTACCATGTGTACCTCTGTCTACTATATAACTATTACATGTATAGTCACACATTGTTCCGCTCTCACAAAGCTTTTATATTATAAATCATGTCATAATCTTCCTTCCATTATCTCTTTTATTGTATCTACTTGAAGTGGGCCTTTAGGTCTATATCTTTGGGTCCTACTACACTGTTACAAGTGCATAAACTACTTTACAAAAGAAACTTTTACTAAGATTTTAATTTTATCATTATTGGAAGTAAATAAATGTTTTAAGTAATGAATCCTTTGAATAATGATAAAATAACAATAATTATTAGTTTGAATAATGACAAAATAACAATAATTAATCCTTTAATTAATGATAAAATTATAATCTTAGGAACTTTTAAATGGCTTTCCTGTAAAGGAATGCTTTTGCAAATGTACCTATTTAGCAACTTACAAGAAAATCTTCTAGACTTGTTAGGTGGTAGGAGGTTCGTCCTCCGTCTGGCTCGCGACCACTATCATGTCAAAGACGAACCGCCAAATATCTAACGATGTGTTCCGGTTCGATGGCATGTAAGCCAGGTTTTCCCCTTTCCTACCCATCCTTTCCCCAAAATGTGGTGGTTCCGATAGCGGACTACTACATTATCCCTCTTCAATCTGTATCCTCTCCTCTCCTCTAGGTTGGCAACGCATCTACGACATCTCTAGTGTTGTAGATGTCTATGGGCGAAGGTAACCACTTACTCACGTGGTCCTTCTGCTCGTTTGCCATCCGTTATCAATAAAAAAAAAGACTGAAGTAAACCAAGTTTTGGATTATAAAAGAGTATTATAAAATGTGTTATAATCTCATTCCATTATATTTTATGTCTTATTTGTATGAATTGACGTATTAGGAATATATCTGACCAAACACAATGTTCATCGAAAAGCTATTGAACTATTATTCATATTTCAAAGTATCAATTACACTTAGGAAACGAAAAATAATTTTAGAAAAAAATGCTTTACAAAAATATTTTTTACGAATTACTCAAAAACTACTCGTTAGATCTTAATTAAATTTAAATAGAAGCACATCAGAAACACTAGCTATCATACAAAAAATAATCATCAAAATTGGTTCACCCAGTAAAAAGTTATGCGGTAACAAATAAAAAAATATAATCGAATTCATAACCTGCGTTTTAGAAGTCGGTTAAAAAGATAATATGTCCTCCCAAATATGTACTACATTTGAACTTGATATATACAATATTCTAATGGAAACATAATAAATAATGCATTGTCATATTTTTGTCCTGTTATTGTCACCTTGAAACATCATTTCATTCATCCAAATTATACTTAGATGGCGCAAAAAATATGAAGTGGTGATTTAGGATAATTTAATACACTAGTGTCCCCGTTGACGCGTTAACAACGCGTTGTCTTTAAGCAATGTATATGTCACTTTATATAACCATGAATGCCAAACCATGGTAGTGTGTGTAGCATTTATTTTATTAAATTAATTTATTTTTATGCATTATTTTAAAAAAATATTAGCATTCTGCACTCGTTCTCTATATAAACTATAAGTGTGCCAAATTTCATGCTCCTACGTCTGCGTAATTTTAGTCAAAAAGGGTACAAAGTTTTTCACGCTTCTTAATAATTACAACCGTTCTCTAGCTATTTTGAGATATCTCTCAAGTAAAAACTTCGACATTATCTTCATCTTTGTAAAAATATTCCGATGTTTTTAACCAGCAGTATCTTTAAATGATAATCATTTTATTCTCAATTCTTTATGATTATTTTTTTGTCTACAGGCCATGAAAACTGCACATTCCACCATGATCTTGAATTGGACCACAGACCACCCACCAGAGAGGCGCTACTACCTGACATGGCCAACTCATATAGATTGCTTCTTACAGGTAAACTTTCATTTTAAGATTTTTATCATACATGGCAGGATAAGCACAGAGAATATAATGTCAAGACACTCCGTTGTCTTTTAACATTTCCGTTCCCACCTTCCCGTCGAATTGAGGCGTTGCGTGCTGAGTGGCGGAACTCAACGCCACGCTTTACCTTGTTACCAAACCCAGGAAATTAAAATATTAAACTTTTACATTTCCTGGAGTGGGAATCGAACCCACAACCTGTCGCGTTTACAGTCGCAAGCTTGTGCCTCTGCGCCACGACAGGCGTTGCTATATGCTATATAATATAATATTTGCGTTTTTTAAGGAAAAACAAATTTATATTTAAAGTGTATGGTGGACAATGCCCTAAAGTTCTCGGTATCATTGCAAAATGATCGTTTATTTATTTTAGTCTACACGTGTTACCTACTTAGTAATTACGCGTTACAAAATAGTAAGGCATTTTACAAAGGCGATATTGTAAGCGATATTTGATATTAACTTCCGCCTGTGTTTATTTTTTATAATTATTTGAAAACAAGATATCTTTAAATACAAAAATCTGATTCTCGCTTTGGTTATTCATAGAGAGAGAATAGAGCTAAGACACTCCGTTCACCACGTTTTAGTTATCACATTTAAACGCCGCGTTTTTTCTTACTAGAAAAATTAAAATAATTTAAATATAATTATTACCCCTAGTGAGGTTCGAACCCACGACCAATAGCGTTTACTGCCATACAATGGTGAGGGGTGAAAATTTTTGTTAGGCAAATCGGTTAATTTAGAGAAGCCGGTATATATTTAGAGAAGCCGGTATAAGATGTTAAGGTATTTAAAAATTTTACTAAAAGATGTCAGAGCTTGCTTTTTTTGCGATTTTGTACCCAATATTTTTAAATGTCTATGCAATTTTAAAAATATAAATTAAAATTTCTGATTGTAACTTACTATAACTTATGTAAATAAACATTTATTGTATATATATTGTATTATACGTTATTTTTATATTTTCAGGATTAGGAGAAGACCCTGAGAGACAAGGTCTTCTGAAGACTCCAGAACGCGCTGCCAAAGCCATGTTATTCTTTACCAAAGGATACGATCAAAGTTTAGATGGTAAATTGATAATTATATATGTTTTTTACTTTGTACATCCTCAATAACTGGGTAGTCAGGGAGAACCTAGTGTCAAGACACTCCACTCGACTTCGAGACATTTACCCTGTGAGGGGACGGGGTTAGAATACAATTCCCCTCCACCGCTGGGTAACGTCCCGTAAGAGGCAGGTATCCCAGTAGTTAGGTGGTAGGAGGTTCGTCCTCCGACTGGCTCGCGACAACTATCATATTAACGACGAACCGCCAAATATCTAATGATGTGTTCCGGTTCGATGGCATGTAAGCCAGGTTTTTCCCCCTTTCCATCCATCCTTTCCCCAGGACGTTGTTGTTCCGATAGAGGACTACTACATTGTCCTCACCTTCTATCTGTATCCTCTAGGTCGGTAACGCATTTACAACATCTCTGGTGTTGTGTGTTCCATAGGCGAAGGTAACCACTTACCATCAGGTGGTCCTTCTGCCCGTTTTCCATCTGTTATCCATAAAAAAACAAAAACATTCCGTGTAGAGTGGCCGAACTCACCGCCAACGGAGAAATATAATCAAATTGTAGTAGGAATCGAACCTACAACCCATGGTGTTCAGACGCTGTTGCACTCCACCACGATAGCCTCAAATCAAAGTTTAGTACTGTGTTAAGAACTATAAAAAGCCAAACTATTGAAAGCAAAAAGCAAAAATACATTTTTACTCAAAAGTGTCTGTTACATACACTACAATGTGCTTGACATACACTTTTGTTTCAAAATTACATTCAAGCTGTAAAAGCAATCTGTATTTTACGAGTCAACAGATCTAATTTCAATAAATATTATATATAAAATTATTATGCCTTAGTTTTGCTACATTTTGATTTTTAAATATATTTATTGGAATAAAAAAAAATAAAACGTTTGATAACAAGGCAAACCGCGGCGTTGAGTTCCGCCACTCAGCTCGCAATGCCTCAATATAGCGGAAAGGGGGAAAAGGAGTGTCTTAACACTAGGTTCTCAGGTTCCCTCTGCCTACCCTGCTACATGTGGGATACAGCGTAAAGCTTATGTATGTATGTAATAAAAAGAAGTACAAAAAATTATGTTTCACCTAACATACATATAATAATATTATATAACAAATAAAATAATATAAAGATATATTTTTATATTTTTTTAGAGGTGCTAAATAATGCTATATTCGACGAAGACACCGACGAAATGGTCGTCGTGAAGGACATCGAAATGTTTTCCATGTGCGAGCATCACCTCGTACCTTTCTATGGCAAAGTGTCAATCGGATACTTGCCACAAGGAAAAATTCTTGGATTAAGCAAATTAGCTAGGTAAGTTAATTTTTTTCTAGATTTTTTTATATAACATGGCCAAATTATGGTATATAAAAAATGTATCAGTTGTAACGACATGAATATCTCAACTTCACAAGCTACTTATATCTCTCATATTCCACCAAATGCAAAAGCGGTTACCTCATATAAATAAGTAAATAAATTCTTTATTGACTATAAAAAATATTACATTTAAGGGCTTACTAACTCCTAAAATAAATATACACTGTGTTATAGGAGCTATTGACTTCCCTGTTAATTATATCCCACCTTCTTTTCTTTCTCTTTATTTCCTTTCCCTTAAGATTGCCTGTAAGAGACTGCTGTTTTAGCGATAGCCTTTCGTTCATTTCTTTTTCTGTTATATATTTTAGTAGTAATCTGTTTCTTATGGGTGTACAATAAGGAATATTATTATTAACTATATACTTTAATTCTAACTTTATTCCCTGTTCTAACCTTATTTTTTTTATTCCCTGTGAGGGGACAGGGTTAGAATACAATTCCCCTCCGCCGCTGGGTAGCGTCCCGTAACAGGCGGGTATCCCAGTAGTTTGATGGTAGGAGGTTCGTCCTCCGTCTGGCTCGCGACCACTATCATGTCAAAGACGAACCGCCAAATATCTTATGATGTGTTCCGGTTCGAAGGCATGTAAGCCAGGTTTTCCCCTTTCCCACCCATCCCTTCCCCAAAATGTGGTGGTTTCGATAACAGACTACTACATTGTCCTCCCCTTCCATCTGTATACTCAAGGTCGGCAACGCATCTGCAACATCTCTGGTGTTGTAGATGTTCATGGGCAAAGGTAACCACTTACCATCAGGTGGTCCATCTGCTCGTTTGCCATCCGTTATAATATAATATTAAAAAAAAACTAGACTTGATTTTCACTTGACCTTCACTTTGAAAAGACACAAGATATTTTAAGAAGTTTTTTAATATTAAAAATGACATAAAAATCATAATTTCACAGAATCGTAGAGATCTACTCTCGTCGTCTGCAAGTGCAAGAGCGGTTAACTAAACAAATTGCCATTGCGGTCACCCAAGCGGTGCGACCGGCCGGCGTCGCCGTCGTTATAGAAGGAGTGTAAGTATTTATTTATTTCTATTTTTTTAACTTCACGCTGTATCCCGCATATAGCAGGGGAGCCAGAGGGAACCTGAGAACCTAGTGTTAAGACACTCCATTCTCTTTCAGCAATTCCGTTCCCCACTTTCCGCCAGATTGAAGCAATGCGTGCTGAGTGGCGGAACTCAACGTCGCGCCCTGCCTTGTTACCAAACCCAGGAAATGAAAATACTTCATTTCCTGGAGTGGAAATTGAACCCACAACGTGTCGCGTTTACAGTGGCACGCTTGTGCCTCTGCGCCACGACAAGCGTATTTAAATATTTAATTAAACTCTCTAGTTTAATTAAAGGAGTAAACAGGATCTCTATCCTGTTTACAGTTTGCGTTAGCACCAGATATTTCATTTTACATAAAAGTGAATGTCCAACCAATAGTAGTGTATATAATATTTATTTTACTAATTTAATCTGTTTCCAAGACTTATATTACTATAGATAACATTTTCTGATCTTCTTTTTGTTCGTGGAGTGGGAATAGAACCCACAACCTGTCGTGACTGGCCTCTTCATTTATATATACAAGTGTCCTCGTTGACGCGTTAACAACGCGTTGCCCAGTAATGTATGTTATATTTTATATGAACATGGATGTCAAACCATGTTAGTGTGTGTAACATTTATTTTACTAATTTAATATGTTTTATGCATTATTTTAAAAAGATATTATCATTGTGCACTCCTTCGCTATATAAACTATAAGCGTACTAAGTTTCATGCTCCTCCGTCCACTTTTTGTACTTTTTTCTTTTTTTTTAACTTCACGCTGTATCCCGCATATAGCAGGGTAGGCAGAGGGAATCTGAGAACCTAGTGTTAAGACACTCCTTTCTCTTTAAACAAATCCGTTCCCCACTTTCCGCCAGATTGAGGCATTGCGTGTTGAGTGGCGGAATTCAATGCCGCGCTTCGCCTTATTACCAAACCCAGGAAATGAAAAATTCCATTTCCTGGAGTAGGAATCGAACCCACAACCTGTCGCGTTTGCAGTCGCACGCTTGTGCCTCTGCGCCACGACAGGCGTTTACGTCCGTACACTTAATTTTCGTAAAAACGATCTAAAATTTTCCCTTCACGTATTTATATATAGATATTTATTTTCCAGGCACATGTGCATGGTGATGCGTGGTGTTCAAAAGATAAACAGCAAAACCGTGACATCGACGATGTTGGGCGTGTTCCGTGACGACCCCAAGACCAGGGAGGAGTTCCTCAACCTCGTACACTCCAAGTAGGGGGTTTTGTTTGAAATTGAATTGTTTTTTTTTTTAAATTGCATTTTTTTTTTTAATTTTGAAAAAAAAAAAAATTTTTGTTTGTTTGTTTGTTAGTATGAATTTTTTGTTGTTTGTTTCGGTGGAGTTAGGGGGTTTCGATTTAATTGCGAATTTACTTATTATATATGATAATTTTTTTTTATTTTTGAAAAAAAAAATAGGATTTTTTTAGTGTCAAAATTTTGTCGCAATCGCAATTGATGTAAATATGTTGTCTTCGGCTTTTTTTTGTTATTTATATTTTTTAATCTACATTTTTTTTTATATTAACCATTTTTTTTCTTAAAAGAAATTCCTTAACTTCATCCACAAACTTTTTTGTCATTTTTGTTTAATTTCTGCGATTTTTTTCGATTGTTTCAATTGTTTTGTTCAATTTGTTTGTTTTTGCAATTTGTGTTCAAATATTTTACTTACTGTAATATATAAGTTTATATTAACGGCAATAATTATTTAATAATACTTACATATAAAGGTTCCTTGTTTTATATTGTTTGTTTGTTCGTTTGTTGTTATAGTGATAAATCAGCTAATTTTTTAAATTAACAAAAAAATTTTGGGAAGAAAAACGACTATTGTTTTAAGGATTTAGTTCTTTTTTCAGTTAGATATCTGAATTTATTAGTTTTTTTGAAAATTTCAACTATTTTTGAAATCATTTACACGTTTTTTTTATTAAATACTATATTTTTAGAGCACATTTGCTTTTTTTTTTTAAATAAACAACAATTCGTGCCAAAATATACGTGTGACTATAACTAATAAAAAAATTTATAATTTTCACGTTAAATTTTCCCTTTTCAGCCAAAACTTTTGTTTTCAATTTTTGAGGGACGCGATGATACAAAAAATTGCCCAAATCATCGTTTTTCTTAAAAAAAACTAAATATTTTTTTATTTTAATCTAAATTCGTGGACCAAAGTAAAAATCTCAAGATGTAAAATGGCTGACACTTGACATTTTTACTATTTACCTTTATATATATAAGTTTATTTTTAATATAAAAAAAAATCATTGAATCCATGACGTTGCCTTAAAATGAATTGTGAATATAGGATTTTTATAATATTGTGAGCATTTGATTTATATAAATAAATTTTTACTTTAAGTTGAAACAGGCTTTTTATTTTTTTTTTTATTTTGACACACTACACCCAAAGAGATGTTTACCAGAATTAAGCGTGAATATATTGGTAAATCGAATTGCATATACAATTTTTTACATATTTAAGCTAATTAGAGAAGTGGATAATATCGCCTGTCATGGCGCAGAGACACAAGCGTGCAACTGTAAACGCGATTCGATTCCCACTCCAAGAAATTGAATTTTTCATACGTTCCGGCACTCAGCACGCAATGCCTTAATTCGGAGGAAAGTGGGGAACGAAGTGTCTTAACACTAGATTCCCTCTGCCTTCCCTACTATATGCGGGATACAGCATGAAGTATGTATGTAGAACTTGTTAAAATGTTAAAAAGAGAACGGAGTGTCTTAACACTAGGTTCTCAGTTCTCACTGCCTACTCTATGTACCTATGTGTGCTAAAATTAGTAGTATTTTGTTTATATAAAAAAATGTCTTAAAAAACAATGACTTTTACATACTAAAGATAGTAAAATTTAAAATGACCTGTCCTGAAAAGTATACTTTTTGATGTAACAACTTATTCACGCTTAGTATGAAAATATTTTAAAAATTATACAAATATATGCAAACATCTTTGACATTCAGTAATAACACAAATTCAATACAATGGTTTGACATATCTATATAAAAATACGTGAAGGAAAAATTTTGGATCCCTTTTTACGAAAATTACGCGGACGGAGGAGCATGAAACTTGGCACACTTATATTTTGTATAGCGAAGGAGTGCACAATGATTATATTTTCTAAAAATAATACATGAAAATATATTAAATTAACAAAATAAATGTTACACACACTACCCTTATTTGACATCCATGTTTATATAAAGTGACATATAACATATTTTCGCAATACGTTATTAACGCACTTACGGGGACCCTAGTAATAATAAATAAGCTTCATGCTGTATCCCGCATATAGCTAGGTAGGCAAAAGGAACCTGAGAACCTAGTGTTAAGACATTCCGTTCTCTTTTAACACCGTTCTCCACTTTCCGCTGAATTGAGGCATTGAGTGTTGAGTGGCGCAACTCAACGCCGCACCTTGCCTTGTTACCAGAGCGAGGAAATGAAAATACTACATATTAACTATTACAAATTTTTAATATTTTCATTCCATAGAGTGGGAATCGAACTTACAACCTGTCGCATTTACAGTGACGTAATAAATTAAATAATAATACATAAATTGAGGTCATCGTTGCGCAGTGGAGCATCTTCCGACTATAAACATGATAGATAGTGAGTTTGATCCATTTCGGGGAATTATTATATTAAAGTTATTGTCATTTCTCTCTGGACAGGCAAAGTGTAGTGTTGAGGTTCGCCGCTCAACATGTAATATTTTAATTTAGTGAAGAACGGAGTGTCTAGCCATTTCAAAAGAGAGCGGTGAAGTGAAAATACTTATGTAGTGAAAATACTTATGCTTCGAGTAGGAATTGAACCCGCGTTTACAGTCGGACGCTATAATATTGCGCCACGATGGCCTCAAATATATATCAAATATATATATAAAAATTATCATGAAATTCAGGAAACTGATTTTGATCTGTAAAAGTTTGTATTAAGAGTTCAAAATCTATATGCATTGAATTAAAATAATAAATTGATCATAATAATAATTAAAATAGAGAAAACAAAACCGACTTCGAATAAAAAGTAACATTATTACGAACTAACAGAAGAACAAAAGCACTAGATAACGTATAAATAAACGCCTGTCGTGGCGCAGAGGCACAAGCGTGCGACTGTAAACACGACAGGTTGTGGGTTCGATTCCCACTACAGGAAATGTAAAATTTAGTATTTTCATTTCTTGAGTTTGGTAACAAGGCAAAGCGCGGCGTTGAGTTACGCCACTCAGCACGCAATGCTTCAATTCGGCGGAAAGTTGGGATCGGATCGGATCTTAACACTAGTTTTTCAGGTTCCCTCTGCCTACCCTGCTATGTGCGGGATACGGTGTGAAAAATTTAGGGTAACACACACAAAAAAGCAGTCCAATTGAGAACCAATCCTTCTTTGAAGTCGATTAAAGGACAAGTAGATGCATTACTGAGTTTTTTTATTTCTTTCTATCCAACATGACAATGACAAAATCCGGGAGGCAATAGTAACCTAGGAATAATAACTTCACCTTCGGACCTTCTAAGCTATCGTGGGTCAAGTAGAGGTTTAGAAACACCACATAAAGATAAAACGTATAAACTTTAGAATTTGCTAGTAATGTTTACTATATGATAAATTATATATATAAAAACGCTTGCGTTACTAAGTGACTGACATACAACGTACAGGCGAAACTACTGGTTATAGAAAGCTGGAATTTGGTATGTAGGTTACACTCCCCAAGTGTAGGCGCCCTCCCCTTCACTCCCAAAAGAGCCTTAACAAAGAATTTCTGGAAATTTCGACGAAAATATGGCAAAAGACATGATTTTTGATCATATAGCTCTCGCGAACGAAGTCGCGGGATGCGACTAGTAAAAGATATTGAGATTACATAATAAGTTATACAAATAAATAATAATAATATATATAAAAAATATATGAAAAATAAATAATTATAAATAAAAATTCAGTGCAGTGTAACGTATTTATATAGCATGACGATGGTTATGGGTTCGAGACCCACTCTAGGGAATAACTATACTTAAGTTATTTTCAACGCAAAGCGCGGCGTTGAGTTCCGCCCCTCAGCACGCAATGCCTCAATCTGGCGGAAAGTGGGGAAGGGATTTGTTGAAAGAGAATGGAGTGTCTTAACATTAAGTTCTCAGGTTCCCTCTGCCTACCCTGTTATATACGGGTACAGCGTGAAGCTAAAAAAAATAAAAAAAAATAACACGTTATTTTAGTTAGGTAATGGCGAACGACAACGGCGGCGTGTCTTGACACTAGTTCCTTTCTCTATACGGGATAAAGCGTGTAGTCTTTTTTTTTACATCTCCGCTTTGGTAAAACGCGGCGTTGAGTTTCGCGTCTCTATGGGCAATATTTCTAATTCATCCAGACATTAGAAAACGGAGTGTATTCACAAGACATTTTTGACTAACTTGCTGCTAGGAACAAGCATAAAATTAAAAAAAATTTATAAAAACATGTGTGTTTATGTGTACTTATGTATGCACTTAAAAAGTTGTATTTCTTTTGTGAAATACAATAAAAATCTCCTGTATCCCACATATAGCAGGGTAGGCAGAGGGAACCAGAGAACCTAGTGTTAAGACACTCCGTTCTCTTGAAACAAAATGGAAAATCTTATCCTTCGCGTTATCCTATGTTTGTAGATAAAATGACTCTTATAATAATTTAAATGTTATTTCAATAAAAAAGGTATTTAATACATTGAAAGAAAGTCTTGTTTAAAAAACTGATACGTTGAGTAGCTAATTTAATAGAGTCAGTTTTTCGTGACGGTGTCCCGTCCATCGTGAAAAACAATGGGTTGCGAGGGACGCCCCTGGAGCGCAACCCATATTAATATTTTAATTTCCTGGGGCTTGGTAAAAAGGCACAGCGCGGCGTTGAGTTCCGCTACTCAGCACGCAAACAAATCAAATCAACGCCTCAATTTGGGGGAAAATGTAAAGATGAGTTCCGGTTTAATGGCATGTAAGCTAGGTTTTCCACTATCCTACCCCATCCTTTCCCCAGAATGTGATGGTTCCGATAGCGAACTACTACATTGTCCTCCCCTTCCATTTGTATCGTCTAGGTAGGCAACGCATTTGCAACACAAACAAATAAACAAATAAAATATTCTTTATTGCACACAAATAAACAAATAACATAGAAGTAGTAATAGCGTACAATAAGGCGGCCTTATCGCTTAAAGCGATCTCTTCCAGGCAACCTTTGGATATTTGATTTGTATAAAGTAGTGGTAGGCGGTGCACTAATCAGGATATTTACTTTAAAAAATATTAAATATATGTTAATTAAAAATACAAACTAAATACATAATTATATACATACTTACATACATTCATATATACATACATGCATACATACATATATACATACATACATGCATACATATATACATACATACATACATATGACCACCCATTGACATCTACAACACTCTGGTGTTGTAGATGTCAATGGGTGAAGATAGGCACTTACCATCAGGTGGTCCTTCTGCTTTCGTTATCCATAAAAAAACAAGTGGGGAACGGAGTGTCTTGACACCAAATTCACTCGAGATATAGCGTAAAGCTGGTTTTTGTTCCTTTACGTTTTTCTCTCGAAGTTCTCTCGTTCCCTCTGCCTATCGTGCTATGTCGATTAAAAAGCATAGTCATTTTACAATCAAAATAGATACAGCGTTTAATTAACCCATAGTTGGAAGAGTCAAGGTTAAATTTTATAACAATTCCATGCAAAATACAAATAGAAGGGTACAAGTAAATAATAAAACATAGTGGTCATAGTAAAGGTCATTGATAATGAATATAATGATAACTGTTTCTTATCACTAATATAGTGTCGCTCATCTCTATATATAATCTTAAATCAATGGAGTTATTCAGTTTGCAGATTCTTATTGTTGGGTAAGTGGTAAATTTTCCTTTCGTAGATTAATTTAAGCTTTTAATTTAATTTTCTAACGTCTGTCGTGGCGCACAGGCACGAGCGTACGACTGTATACGCGACAGGTTGAGGGTTCGATTCCCACTCCAGGAAACGTATAAATTTAGTATTTTCATTTCCTGGGTTTGGTAACAAGGCAAAGCGCGGCGTTGAGTTCCGCTACTCAGCAATGCCTCAATTCGGAGGAAAGTTGGGAATGGAGTGTTAGTGTTTCTTAACACTAGGTTCTCCGGATCCCTTTGTCTACTCTGCTATATGCGGGATACAGCATAAAGCTATAAAAAAAATAATAATTTAAGCTAAATTTATTCTTACTTCTTACGATTGGTTGTGGGTACGATTCCTACTCAAGGAAATGAAAATATCAAATAATATTTAGTTTTCATTTCCTCGCTCTGGTACAAGGTAACGTGCGGCGTTGAGTTCCGCCATTTAACATATAATGTCTTGAATTCAGGCCAACGGAATCTCTTGATATTAGGATCTCTCCGAATATTACACAACCTGTCCGAGTCCCCAATCATGCTGTTACCCGTAAAAGGGTCCTTTCACGAAAAAAAAGGGCTGCGTGAAGCTGCTTTTGGTTCCTTCACGCTTTTTCCTGTATAAAAAGTAGTCAGAAAGCCTAGTGTCATAACATTCGGTTTTCCACTTTCCGCCAGAATTCTAGATACTATTAAGTGACGGAACTAAACGCCGAGTATTGTCTTATCAACGACAAAAAAACATTATTTGAATATAGACCTCTAACGAGTGGGAATCGAACTCATAGTCACGTTTACCATCAAACGCTGTCCCTCCGCACCATGACGGTGAAGAAAGGGAAGGGTTGGAAAAAATTTTATAAGTATAGTTCGTAAGGCAGGTGCTGGGATGTAAACCCATTCTTAAGTAATATTTTCCAAATTAAATTTTGGTTAAGTAGAGAGTGGAGCAGGACAGAGGAGGTGAACGTTAATACGCATTTTAAAGGGCCCCTTAAACCTACACGTTGTGTCGTAAATCCCAGGCACTCTCCAAACTGAAGTTTCTTCTCATTATACCACTATGAGACCATCATGGTGCAGTGAGAAAGCGTCTTACTGTAAGCGCGATTGGTTCTGAGCTCGATTATCACGTGGGGAAATGATTATATTTAATTTATTTTTATTTACCTTTGCTCTGATAAAACTAAAGGCGGCGGTGAGTCACTCAAAACGCAATATTACTAATTCGTCCGGAAAGAGGAGAACGGAGAGTCTTAACACAATGGTCTCTCTGTCCACTCTGCTATGCGTGATAAAGCGTCAAGTTATTTAATTTTTTCAAGGGATTTGATTTGCATTTGGAAAGGAAAAACTTGTCAAGTATCGTTTTTTGCCTGTTTTACAAAGAATGCATAGTGTATAATTAAAATATTAACAAAAAAAGCAATACTCTTTTTCTTCTTTTCATTCTTTTTTTTCTTCTTTCATCTTCTTTTTTCGTCTTTCCAAAGAAGACTAAAAAGCACAATTATTACGAATAACTCAAAAACTACTCGTCAAATTTTAACTAATTTACATTACCGCTCTGATAAAATAAAACCCAACGTTATGTTCAGCCACGCCACACGCAATTTCTCTAATTCGGGTGGCAAGCACAGAGCGGAGAGCCTTGACGCTAGGTCCTCTCTACCTATCCTGATATGCGGGACACAGCGTGAAACTGAGAAAAATTAAATGAAAATTTTTATTTTGTTGCATTTCAGAATCCAGAATGAAGACGGTAACCAGCTTCATAGCTATTTTGCTCGTTGGAGCTTGCCTCGCCGCTCCCGCCTCTGATAACAATGACGATACTGTAACAATTTCAAAGGGATTTTATGCTAAAGATTTTGAAAAATATAGCAGCGAACATGATATCGTTAAAATAGTCGTACCTTTGAACTCACTTAACTTCGATTTATCCTCATCCGAGTCAGGATCAGGCGAGGCGATGGATCATCTCAATATAATTTTTGTAGAAGCAGATGTAGATGACAAAGGTAATCGCGTCTATAAAGGATTGTACTCACTTAAAGATGGAAAAGCCAAAAAATTGCTAGAAAACGGTAGAGATGCCGCCGCTTCTGCAGATAACAGCAAATTAGTTTTCCTTGGAGCAACTGACGGTATTTACGTATACAACGAGAAAGAGGACAAAGTTGAAAAATACGGAAACATTGAGGACAGCATTATCAGTATAACTAAAGAAAAGACCGGGGACGTTATGTATATTTTAACAGAAGACCATATCGTGTACAAAGTTTCAGAAGGTGGTACGAAGAAAGAGAAATTGGAGGATATCGTGAATGCCAAACAACTTATTATAGACCACACCAATAACCTTTACTTCTATTCCGATGACAAGGTACCACACGTACGCACTGCTGAAGGCGTAAAAAAAATTAAAGGTCTTCCCGAAAATCCAACAAGCGTGACATTAGTGAGACCTCCAGTTCTCTTTTATGACAGTGCAATATTTATATCTGATAACATCGTTTACATAGTCTACGTTAATGGTACAAGTGAGCCATCTGGCTTCGAGATGAAACCTGATGCCAAACCAACTGCCTACGCACCAGAAGCAGCTTTGGTACAATTTTACGGTTTCAATAAGAAAATTTATGAATTTAATATTTTATCAATAATACTTCAACCTACTCTTGACGCGCTGGACGAACTAAACAATTTCCTCAGCGATAAAAGTGACGACATTCGTACTTATTCTACAAAATCAAAAATAAACGCACATTAAGTCTGTGCGATTCATAAATAAAATATATCAGATGTTATTTTTTTGTTATTTACAACCTTCATATTATCTATATCATCATCATCATCATCATATTCATCATCATCATTATCTATATGATCAATTTTAAATACTTGTAGATCCGTGCTTTATACCCAATATTGATACAAATGTTTATGATAATAAAATATATTAATATACGTGTGTTACATTAAATATTTGTGATCCTAAAATCGAAAATTATTCTATATTAAAGTCCTCCTTACCAGTAACTTTAAAAGACAATTAAATAAATTAAACAGTAAGATGTACTGGAAAGTAAAAGAAAAATGTTGAACTGAAAAAAACGCTCAATATTGACTTAAATGTCGCAAACACAACAAATTTCACTCGAAAAAGATTTTTTGACGGCATGTCATTAAGAAATTAATATTTATCATTACTTGCTAAAATGAAATCTAATTTTCCATATGGAATTTGAATTGACATGACTTTTTGAATTCTACAGTATAACAGTCTTATGTTTCCTCAGTCCAATGCATGTCGAGGCGCAGAGACACAAGCGTTTGACTGCCAACGCGACAGGTTGTGGGTTCGATTCCCACTTCAGGGAATGAACATTTTAAATAATATTTAGCATTTTCAATTTCTGGGACTGGTAATAAAGCAAAGCTCGGCGTTGAGTTCCGCCGTTCAGTTAAAAGTGGGGAACGGAATTGTTGAAAGAGAAAGGAGTGTTTTTACACTAGGTTCTCAGATGCCCTCTGCCTACCCTGCTACATGCGGGATACAGCGTGTCTTTGTACTTTGAACTGCTTAAGGCCATCTTCTTTTACGTTCTAAAATGGCAGTTCCTTAATTCAAATCCATTTAAGGTCTAATATTTGCAGTTAGTGCCTTTGCTCTTGTACTTCTGCCTACGCTAATCTATTGTGGTATCCGTAGGTTCAAGGTTATCATTGTCATAGGATCCATCCGGTCTATTTCTGTTCTGATTTGTATCATCGTTTGAGTTGTATATGAGCGAATGATTCCACTGCATATTACTGTTATTAGTGCATTGTATTTTATTTCATTGATAGGGCTGCCATGTCAAAGTTCCTAAATTAATACTTTTTTGGGTCTCCTTCTATGCGGTTAAAGGTCGACTATGTACTTATTACTAGGGTCATTAAACCGACCTACTTGGCTAAAATCGATGATTAGATATAATTATAGTGAATAATGGAAAATATCTAAACTTAGCTATTAACATGTTGACATTTTAAAGGCATTATTTCAATATCTTGGGTAAATAGGTTCACGTTTTATACCGCATAGTAGGGTAGTCAGAGTAAAGCTAGTGTTAAGACACTCCGTTCGCCGCTTTACACCCAAATTAAAATGAACATAGCTTATATATACCCCGAATGGGAGTCGAACCCACAATCGATCGCGTTCTTAAGTAAGTTCCTGTAAGAGTAACCTCATAAAATCTTAACCTAGCAATTCCGTTCTACAGATTGGCGAGAATGTGCAAAACGGAATTCGTAGGAATTAACATTTTATGAAATAAAAATTAATTAAGTAGATGTTTATATAAAAATTATACATAATGATTACAAAACTAAACATAAAAATTAAACATAAATAGTTTTCGCGACAGGTTGTGGTTCGATTCCCACTCCAGGAAATGTAAATTTGATAGTTATTATAACAAATGTTAACAAGTCAAAGCGCGGGATTGAGTTCCGCCACTCAGCACGCAATGCCTCAATTCGGCGGAAAGTGGGGAACGGAGTTTCTTAACACTAGGTTCCCTCTGCCTACCCTGCTATATGCGGGATACAGAGTGAAGCTATGTATGTATGTTGTTTTTTTTTTGCGTCCCTAATCTGGCAAATTTTCAGTTCAGCCTATTCGGCCTGCTAGTAAATTTGCCACAGATTTATTGCAATTTACAATAAGTAGTCTAATAATAAACGTGTTATTTGGACGCTTCGCCAACGATATTTATATAAATAAAAATGAATACCCGAAATATGAAACGCGCATGACTTCCAAACGACTGCATCAAATTGGATAAAACTTTCTTTCATGTGTTCGATACTGTCAGGAGAAGTTCGTATGTAAATAAAACACAAAAAAAATAATTGCCAATATTTAAAAAAAACAGTATTGACGGCAAAAAAATATAGCGGTACGAAGATCGCCGGGTTATTTTGTTAGTATATTATATTATTTTAAATAATTTTCTTAGGTTAGGTTTATTGTGGTCCAAGTAATAAGTCAAAAAGCCTGTCGTGGCGCAGAAGCACAAGCGTGTGACTGTAAACGCAACATGTTCTGGATTCGATTCTCACTCCAGACAATTGAATTTTTCATTTCCTGGATTTGGTAACAAGGCAAAGCACGACGTTGAGTTCCACCACTCAGCACGCAATGCCTCAATTCAGTAGAAAGTGGGGAATGGAAATGTTAAAAAGAGAACGGAGTGTCTTAACACTAGGTTCTCACGTTCCCTCTGCCTGCTTATGTGCGGGATACAGCGTGAAGCTAAAAAGAGTTTAAATACATTACATTCTAGAAACATTAATTTCACAGTTTACCAATAAAATGTATATAAGTAGACAAAATTGGGCATTGAAAAGGCCAATAATATTATCAAATAAGTTATCAGAAACAACAAGTATCTCTCATCGCTATATATATTGTAAATGTGACCGTCAAATCCGTTAGTCTGGATTACCTCACGGACGGGTAAGTTGCAATATTATTGCATGTTTTCTCAATTTTTTACTTGGATTATTAAATTTTTTTACTCTTTTCTAAAATAAGAGGTTCTCAATTCGATTGTATTTTTCTATAAAATAAGTTTTATGATTCTTTTTTTTGTAATTTTTTTTATGATGTAGCTAGTGCTGGTGTCCCGTTTAAATTTATGTAAGATTTGACTATTAGTTTTTGAGTTATTCGTAATTTTTTGTGCATTTTATTTGATGTTGATTTTCTTGTCAAAATTTTAATCATTAATCATGAGTTTCATACTTGCTTGTAACTGTATAAAATACTACCTATTCAGAATTAAATTATTTTAATATAGTTCCGTTTTAAATTAAATATTTTGAAGGTTTAGATTTAAATGTTTATTTCTATAATATAGTTGAAAAAAAATTCACTTCATTATTTAAAAATATGTATTTACATTAACCAAAATTTGTGTTATTCTAATAACGAAGAGGTGTTATTATAGAAATTATTAACTTAAATTATTATTATTAATTTTTAATACAAAAAAATTAACATCAATGACAATCAGAAATAATAATAGACTAGCTGTGTTTGTGTGGTCTAAGAAACCTAAAACCCCGTCTTTCCCCATTTTGTAGCTTCACGCTATATCCCGCACATAGCAGGATAGGCAAAGGGAACCAGAGAACCTAGTGTTAAGACACTCCGTTTTTTCACACTTTCACATTTCCGCCCCAAATTTTCGTAGGAATTTCGAGAAATACTCCCTTAGTGTCTTACACTCCCCAAGAAACATGCCAAATTTTCTTTTATAGGCAGTAGCTTCGCCTGTACGTTACTGATGTACGTGAGTGATTCAGTAACGCAAGTATAAATTATTATATATATATTCATAAATTTATTCATTTTTGCATTCTGGTAAGGTCTGTCTGACTACCCGGAATAAAGCGTGAAAATCAATATAAAAACATTTTTTTTTATTCTTAGATCGTTTATGCTATTGAAAGCTAGCTAGCTTATAATATATATACATAAATATATGACTCGGTGTTTTTCACGGCTTCGCTCGCATTGTCAATGTCAGTCCATAGTACATACTGTAGTGCGAATATGCGTTAATATTTAAACTTGAAGTAGCTAAATTTTCAATTGCTTTGATAAACAATCATATCTATCAATTTTTATTTTTTAACTTTTTTTTAATAAAAATGTATCATATATCCTCTAAGAATATGTGTACAAAGTTTCATGACAATCGGTCGTGCAGTTTTGGCGTGAAAGCATTACAAACAAACTTACATTATAACTTGTAAGTAGGCTAAGTTACTTCTTATTACATCAGCTACCTAACAATAAAAGTTCCGTCAAAATCGATCCAGCCATTTCAGAGATAATCCGGAATAAACAGAGAGACAGACAAAAATTATAAGAACTGCTATTTTGGTATACTGTAGATATATTCAAATGCCTCAATTCGGCGGAAAGTGGGGAACGGAGTGTCTTAACACTAGGTTCTCTCTGCCTACCCTGCTATATGCGGGATACAGCGTGAAGCTATGTATGTATGTATGTATATATTCAAATGCATGTAGTAACAAGCGCTTATTTTATCAGTGATTTTTTTTTTAATAATTTGCACTTTTAACATGTCAACACATAATCGAACAAATAAACAAAAGTTGACTTTCTGATATCATATCAATATAGGTAATTAAGATAACTACGTATAAGAATATTTGTATATGCAATCTCATTCAAATTAAATATTTATAATAACTAGAGTTCTCGTTGACGCGTTAACAACGCGTTGCCTAGCAACGTATATGTCACTTTATATAAGCTTTTTTTTAAAAAAAATCATTATTTTTATGTCTCCTCTATTTAATATGCAATGTGTCAATTTTGAAAGAAAAGTGGGAAACGAAATGTCTCAACACTAGGTTCTTTCTGTCTACCCTGCTAAGCGGAATAAAGCATAAAGCTCGTCGTAAAGTGTCTTGATAGTTAATCTCTAAATACTATATGTACTATATGTACCGACGCCTGTCGTGGCGCGGAGGCACAAGCGTGGGACTGTATACGCGGCTGGTTGTGGGTTCGATTCCCACCCAGGAAATGTAAAAGTTTAGTATTTTAATTTCCTGGGTTTGGTAACAAAGCAAAGCGCGACGGTGAGTTCTGCCACTCAGCACGCAATGCTTCAACTCGGCGGAAAGTGGGGAACGGAGTGTCTTAACACTAGGTTCTCAGATTCCCTCTACCTACCCTGCTATATGCGGGATACAGTATGATGCAAAAAAAGAACTATGTGTACTATGCAAGAAAAGCGTGAAGCTTTATAATTATCAAATGTTTTTATTTTATTATCTAGTATTGGTTGTTTTCCTTTATAATATTTTAGCTTATCTAAGCCGTAACATTTGACTTGCCTCACATTACCTAATGTATAATCTTACGTTAACAATGTTGATATTATAATATTAATAGCATTGTCCTCGACTGTTGATCAATTACAGACTACAGTACAATGTTATCGAGATTTTTTTTTAACTTCACGCTGTAACCCGCATATAGCAGGGTAGGCAGAGGAGACCAGAGAACCTAGTGTTAAGACACTCCATTCTCTTTCAACAATTCCGTTCTCCACTTTCCGCCGAATCGAGGCTTTGCGTGTTGAGTGGCGGAACAAGGCCGCGCTTTGCCTTGTTACCAAACCCAAGAAATGGAAATACTTAATTTTACATTTCCTGGAGTGGGAATCGAACTCACAACCTGTCACGTTTACAGTCGCACGCTTGTGCCTCTGCGCCACGACGGGCCCGATAACCTATAAATTTATATAGGTAAAGTATTGTAATACATTTCGTTATTTTCAGAAGCCAGTATGAAGACAATTATATTCGCCGTTTTGCTGATAGGAGCTTGCGTCGCCGCTCCCGCCTCTGAGAAGGATGACGACAAACTAATTGTAACTAAGGATTTCTTTGTTAAAGAGTTTGTTAAATATAGCAGTGAACATGATATTGTTAAAATATTTATACCATTAAACGCTATAAACTTTGAAGATTCCGACTCATCTGAGTCTAACTCAAGCGAGGAAGTTGATGTCATAATCTTCTTCGTTGAAGCTGACGTAGACGACAAAGGCAATCGCGTCTACAAAGGCTTGTACTCGCTTAAAAATGGAAAGGTAAAGAAGGTTTTGGAAAATGGTAGAGACGCCGCCGCTTCTCAAGATAGCAGCAAATTAGTCTTCTTTGGAGCTAGTGACGGTATTTATGTTTACAGTAAAGATGACGAATCAGCTGTTAAATATGGATCCGTTGACGACAGCGTCGTTGGCATTGTTAAGGAAAAAGCTGGTGATGTTTTATACATATTATCAGAAGATAGCATTGTGTACAAGGTTTCAGAAAATGGCACCAAAAAAGAGAAATTGGAAGACGTTGTGAATGCTAAAGAAATAGTTCTAGACTTGTCCGACAATCTCTACTTCTTCTCCGACGACAAAGTGCCATATGTGCGCTCTGCTGAAGGAGTAAAAAAAATCGAGGGACTTCCAGCAAATCCATCATATGTGGAGTTCATTAGGCCTCCAATTTTCTTAGAAAGTGGTGTTCTATTTGTATCTGATGAAGTTGTTTACCTTATTTACCCCAATGGCACAATCGAAAACAGTGACTTTGAAATCAAAGCCGACGCTAGGCCAAGTGCTTATGCTGCAGATGCAGCGTTTATGCAATACTACGCATATAATAAGAAAATTTATGAATATAATATTTTAGCACTTATCCTTGGTTCTTCCTTGGACTCGCTTAACGAATTCTTAAGCGATAAAGCTGAAGACATCAAATCCATGTCATCAAAATCAAAAGTCAACATCCGACACTAAAAGGCGTTCTTGATTAATAAATTAAATTTTGATTTGATTATTGTGTTTATTATTCACTACCTGTAATTATATTTAAATCCAAATATCTTATTATCAACAGTACATGAAACAATTTTGAGTTTGCACTAGTAAAAATGTTACCTTTAGTATTTAATTCACCAATTTTAGAAATATCAAGTAATTTCAATTTCAATATTATATTATCAATGTTGTTATTGTTTAAATTTAATTCTGAATATCCCCAAAATCATATATTTTATTACAAACTAGTTGATGCCCGCAACCTCGATTGTGTGGATGTCATACTGGTGATCGAAGTCATAACAACCGAGTCATAACTCACATACCGTCAACAAAAAGAGCCCATCACGCTGAAAACCTTTGCAAAAATGACATTAAGTATTTTTTTTTAATTTTACTAAAGTATTACAGTTTTCAGACAACAAATCTCCAATTTTTATATGTCAATGGAAAATGCCCATCTGAACAACATTTGCCAAGGTAACATTTCCTTATACGTTGCTAGTTTAAATTATTTTCTATTGTGGCGCAGAGGCACAAGCGTGTGACTGTAAACGTGACAGGCTCTAGGTTCGATTCCCACTCCAGGAAATTAAAATTTCCCCGCTCTGGTAACAATGCAAAGGACAGCGTTGAGTTACACCACTTAGCATGCAATGCCTCTATTCGGCGAAAAGTGGGGAATGGAAATGTTAAAAGAGAACGGAATGTCTTAACACTAGATTTTCAGTTTTCCTCTGTCTACACTGCTATGTGGGGCATACAGCGTGAAGCTAAAAAAGGTGATATTTAAATACTCTGTAACACATTTTCCGGCCATTTTACACGTTCCCTACAAAAAATTGCTTTAATTTCTATATGAACTGTACATATTCATACACGTATATAAATATACATCAGTTTTGTATGGTTGAACTACAATCGAAAAATATAATGTGATAATAATTGCTAGTAGTAACAACTCGCATCTCCCTTATCTATATATATTCTAAAACTGACCGTCAAATTCGTCAGTCTGAATAAAACAGGCAGTCGGGTAAGTTTGACATTTGTCTTTTATTTTTTTTATTATTTCTCATTTATTTTGAACCAGCAATTTGAAGATATAAAATGTAATCTATATATTAATACGTGAAGGAAAAACTTTAGATCCCATATATACATACATAGCTTCACGCTGTATCCCGCATATAGCACGGTAGGCAGAGGAAACCTAGTGTTAAGACACTCGTCACTTTCCGCCGAATTGAGGCATTGCATGCTGAGTGACGGAATTCAACACTGCGCTTTGCCTTGTTACCAAACCCAGGAAATGAAAAATTAAATTGCCAGGAGTGGGAATCGAACCCACAACCTGTCGCATTTACAGACGCACGCATGTGCCTCTACGCCACGACAGGCGTTTAATTAAGTTTTTATTAAAACTTTTTTATATTATTTCAGACGGCAGAATGAAAACGATAAAAAGCTTAATTGCTGTTTTACTTGTGGGAGCTTGTGTCGCTAGTCCCATTTTTGACAAGGATGACGATGGACCTTTAATAATAACGAAGGATTTTTATGATAAATATTTTCTTAAATATAGCGCTGAACATGACATTGTTAAGATCATTGTGCCATTAAATTCTATTAACTTTGAGGAATCCGAGTCCTCCGAGTCTTCTGAGTCATCCGAGTCTAATTCAAAAGAAAGTGGTGAAATCCTTATCTTCTTCGTAGAAGCTGATGTAAACGAGAAAGGTGATCGCGTATATAAAGGATTATACTCCCTTAAAGATGGAAAAGCTAAGAAAGTGCTAGAAAATGGTAGAGACGCCGCTGCATCTTCAGATAACAGCAAATCAGTCTTCTTCGGGGCCAGCGACGGCATTTATATATACAATCAAAATGACGACTCCGCGGTAAAGTATGGATCGGTCGATGACAGCATTGTTGGTATTGCTAAGGAAAACTCTGGTGATATCATCTACATCTTAACAGAAGATAGCATTGCATACAAGGTTTCAGAAAAAGGTACCAAAAAAGAAAAATTGGATGACATTGTGAATGCTAAACAAATAGTCCTAGATTTCTCCGATAATATTTATTTCGTTTCTGATGACAAAGTACCACACGTACGTTCAGGTGAAGGTGTAAAAAAAATAGAAGGTCTTCCCGCTAATCCGTCAAATGTGGAGTTGGTGAGGCCTCCGTTTATGTTAGAAAATGGAGTATTATTTGTATCTGACGAGATTGTTTTCACAGTTTATGCTAACGGCACTAGTGAAGCCACCGAATTCCATTTCAAAACTGAAGCTAAACCAAGTGCTTACGCTCCGGATGCAATGCTTGTACAGTACTACGCTTATGACAAGAAAATTTATGAATATAACATCTTAACTCTTCTACTTGGATCTGTCCTGAGTGAGCTTGATAATTTCCTTACCGACAAAGCTAGTGACATTCGTGCTTTTGCCACAAAATCAAAAGCCATCCGGCACTAAATGATGTTGTCTACTTAACTGAATCAATAAATTACGTTAAAAATTAATTATTGTTTCATTCATTTAAAGTTTTATCAACCATATTATATATTTACAAAGACTATATTTAGCATTTTTTCATTTAGATTCATCAAAAGATACAATTTTTTTTAACTTTATATCTTTTTTTTAGATGTTTATAATGGGAATTGAGTTGTCCCATTGGGCCATATCACAGTGAGTAGATACATACATACATATTCGCGCTTTATCCCGCATATAGCAGGGTAGGCAGAGGGAACCTAGTGTTAAGACACTCCGTTCCCTACTTTTCGCCGAATTTAGTTTGGCATATGAATGGATGGTAATATAATAAATGTGTACCAATATGTATAACTAATATGTTGTGTTATTATTTAAGATAACTATACAATATATAAGTAGTATGAGGAAAGTCAAATGTTATGTACACAAGAGAGTGATAACGGTAAACAATCTATTTAAGATGGAATAAAACAAAACGTACGCATTATTATCGATATAACTGACAGATTTGGTTACATAATTTTTTTTTTTATAACTTCACGCTGTATCCCGCATATAGCGGGGTAGGCAGAGGGAACCTGAGAACCTAGTGTTAAGACACTCCATTCTCTTTCAACATTTCCGTTCCCCACTTTCCGCCATATTGAGGCATTGCGTGTTGAGTGGCGGAACTCAACGCTGCGCTTTGCCTTGTTACCAAGCCCAAGAAATGAAAATACTAAATTTTACATTCCTGGAGTGGGAATCGAACCCACAACCTATATATATATATATATATATAACCTTGTGCCTCTACGCCATGACAGGCGTCATAATTATATAAGTCTTAAAGTATTTCAGTTCCACCACTCGACACACAATGTCCTTAATTCGATTGGAAAGAGGGGAACGGAATGTTTCTACACTAGGTTTTTTTCTGTCTTCCCTGCTATGGATTACCGTAAAGCGTGATTATAACAATAATAATAACACTTTATTGCACATAAAGAGTATGCATTGCATATTTAATAACTTAAAATTAATGTGCAATGGCGGCCTTATTAGTGAAAGCAATCTCTTCCCGTCAACCATCAATAAGGAACATATTACAAGAATGCAGTGATTATCTACAAAAATTATGTTGGCTAAAGTAAAAATTGTATGAATAAAGATCAAAATCTATTTATTTTACATAGTATAATGAAAGATACTCTATCGACTCTACTCTATCTATATGGTATTGTACAGAATATTTGAATTATATTATTGTAAGGAAATACCATTGAATTCCTTTCTTTAGTAGTTCGAATTTGGGCGTGCTTTACTATTGTTGATGTTGGTTAGATAGATGGCGTGAGTGGTTAGGAAAATAAGATTTAATTGTAAAGACAAAATGGCGTCAGATTTACAGTGATAAAAATAAAAGTGAAATGAAGATTATGTTAAGTAATGAAAAGAGATCGACAAAGTAACTTTAAATGTCGTTTCTTTGTTTTACAGAGCAACACATAGTTTAATTTGTCGAAAGTTCTCACAGAAATGAGTAAATTGACTTATATTAATTTAGAGTAACGTAAAATTTTATTCAGGTTAGCTTAGCGAGGTAGTCAGAGAGAACGGAGCGTCAAACGCTACGGTCCCTGCTTACCTCTTTCGCCTTGTCCACAGTCATTAACCTCTTCATGCATGCCTTTCGGGGGGTTCTCTTGCCTTTATGTGATCTTCCTGCGGAATCATTGGTACTGTTTTCGCGAAGGTCAACCGAAGTCTCCCCTATCTCACTTACTCACTTTTGCTTCATATATCTTATTCTGATATTTTTTCGCCACTTTTCGCCGAATTGGGGCATTGTGTGCTAAGTAGCGGAACTGAACGCCGCTCTTTTCCTGAAGTTGGAATCGAACCCACAACCTGTCGCGTTTACGGCACGCAATCACATTTATTTATTTTCCTCTTTCTTTTGTAAAAAATGTTACTTAATTTTATAGTAGATATAATAAAAATTTAAACTGAAACACAAATATATCGATTTTAAAATCGAAAATTGAGATAAAAACTATGCTTTTAAGTTACAGATCACTAAGAAATTTGATCAAAATTAATTCAGTAGTTTCTGATTTTATCCTGAACATATATTGTGAAATTAAATTATTGTATAATATATAAAATATAATAGAGGATTTATGGAACATTTATAAAACTCGTGTAATGTGTGGCAATTACATCTTCTTCTCATCCTAGCATTTATCCCGGCTAGCCAGGGTCTGCCTTCCTACTCAACCTACTCCACTTTGCACGATCTTCTGCATCACGGGTGGTTAGTCCATTGGCTCTCATATCGTGCTTCACGACATCCAGCCATCGCTTCCTTGGGCGTCCGGGGTGTCTAACTCCAGGGACAGACATATCAAGGCATTTTCTTCCGACATGGTGTTCGGGACGGCGCACAACGTGGCCGTACCATCTCAAACGATGTGGCAATTACATGACAATACGAGTACGTTACGAACTAGTCAAGAGGACATTGATAGCCAAGGACGAAAAAATTATCCCGCTTAGCATAGTTGTTAGAGAACCTAGCGTCATGACACTCTATTCTCTACTTTCCATTCGAAATTAAAACATTGACGGAGAAAAAAAATGTCCCGCCGAGTTTCTTGCGCCAGTTCTTCTCAGGTCCAAAGCATTAAATTTAGTGAACCGGTGGTAAAATATAAGACGTTCAAAAAATGCAACATGTTACTTCTTATTTTGAATAAAATGATTTGAATTTGATCGCGTGCACTCAACAGAACGGAACTCAACACTGCACTTTGTCTTGCCAGTACACAGAAATTAGAATAGAATAGAACAGAACAGAACAGAACAGAATAGAATAGAATAGACTTTATTGCAAACAAGAGAAAATGAAAACAAAAATAAAGAGGAAATAACAATACAAAGGCCTGTATGCAAAGGCGGTCTTATTGCTACAAGCAATCTCTTACAGGCAACCTTTGGTGAACGTAGGATAAAATGCAATAAGGGAAAGGGGAATAACGTTAGTTCACGAAAAGAAAAATGAAACTCAGATTTTTTTTTATTTTTTTTAGCTTCACGCTGTATCCCGCGTATAGCAAAGTAGGCTGAGAGAACCTGAGACCCAGTGTTAAGAAGTATCTTAACGGATTGCCTTTCCCCATTTTCCGCCGAATTTATGCATTGCGTTCTGAGTGGGGAACTTAACACCGCAAGCTAAAGAAGGAAAGAGATGACAATAATTTAAATATGCTCCCGAGTGAGAATCTTATTGAGTGAGAAGTTAAATTTACAGACAGTACACGTAATAATCAGTCTTAATCAGAGACATTATAAAAAAGTTTTTTATTGTAAAGACATTTAACTCCCTAGATATAAAGAAAATTTCAGATCTATGGGGTAATTCTGTGAAGCTGATTAGTTTTAGACTCTTTACCTCGCGAATATATTCTTTAATTGTATAGAATATGGTGTTTTTACCTGACCTGATTAAATTTAGTAAAGTCATACTTCGTAAAGTCATAACAGTGGAGCACACTGACCATGGCGTCTGGTGGTGGTGATTATGTCGCTACTCTTTTGGACTCAGCTTCCGCGACATATATATATACAATAAATCTATGAGCCTGATTTCAAATGAGGGCAATTAGTCATCCGTATAACATTGCTTAAAATTAACGTATATCTTACGTCTTAAGTATCAATATACTTCAACAAATATTCCCTATTAATATGGCTTAATATTTATTTTTCATCTTTACGCTCTATGAAAGTAGCTAAATAAACAAGACGTGACTTTCCCACGTCATTTAATTATCTATTTTTTTGAACCGTGAAAGCTGCTGAACTAAGTCTATTCACCAATTCATCAATAAGAAGTCCGCATTGTATTTTGGTGATACCGAGAAATATCCTAGAATCAACAGGATCCATGGCTTCACCATGCACAGTACATTTATTGGCTTCAACAAATTTTACATTAAGCGTTCTAAAATTTTATTTTTTAAGTTTTTCATTTATTTTTTTAAGTATGTAATAGTAAATGATTAGGACTATATTAATGTACAATTTAGTAAGAACATTATTTACATAGTCAAAAACATTTTATCGCCTTTTCATTTTAAAAATAAAAAAGATATCGTTAGCTATTTCATGGCTCTTTTCGACAAGGTATGGTAAATCATTTATATATATTAAAAACAGGAAAGGACCAAGAATGGACCCTTGTGGGACCCCCATACTGATTACCGATCCAGGAGATTCCTTGCCATTTACAGAAAATTGAATGCACGTCCTCTTATATCGTTATGGTGTAGCTTCGGTATGTATTCTCTTATATTGAATTCTCTTCAGAGAATATAACAACTCTGCCAAAACTCTGGAAACTCTGGAAGCTTTAAAAAGGGTGAAACTTGAAACGGAATTGTGCTACTATCCTACAACAATAATTTGTTCGTATGGATAAATATTATCAATTATTTAAGGAATGAAATATATATACAATACAAGAGGTAAAGATAATCTGTCATTGTTGATAAGCAAAAGCTTGTAGTTTTTGCATTCAAGATGTAAATAAATCATCTTCGTCACCGATTTTCTTCTGAATTACAGACGTTGCATGTTGAGTGACGAAACTCAACGCCAAGCTTATAAGAGCAGAGAAAAAATAGAAAATAAAAATCGTCGATTGGGAATCGAATCCACAACCACTTGCGTTTACAGTCACACGATATCAGTCAGACTGTACCACTGCGATACGAAAGACTTTATAATAAGTAAGTTTATTTGATAAAATAATATACAACTGACAACCAAGACATTGGCTAGTTGCTTTAGCTTTTGATGATTAACAATTGTAATATGGTTCACAATTCCTACACATTTTATGTGTAGGACCGAGGGTATTAATCCCTACTAGATTTTCATTTAGTTGGAATTCTTTTCTATTTCGGCAGTTTCAGGATAATTTGAAGAAAGCTTTAATTCGACATTTCATCTAATCAACGCAATAAATTGTGGAAATTCAATAAAAAATATATAATAAATACCTGTTTGCATATAAGAAAAACCCCGGAATATCAATTATTTTTTTTTTTATGGATACCGGATGGCAAACGAGCAGAAGGACCGCCTGATGGTAAGTGGTTACCTTCGCCCATGAACATCTACAACACAAGAGATGTACTAGATGCGTTGCCAACCTAGAGGATACTGATGGAAAGGGAGGATAATGTAGTAATCCGCTATCGGAACCACCACATTTTGGGGAAAGGATGGGTGGGAAAGGGGAAAACCTGGCTTACATGCCATCGAACCGGAACACATCATAAGATATTTGGCGGTTCGTCTTTGACATGATAGCGGTCGCGAGCCAGACGGAGGACGAACCTCCTACCACCACCAAAAAAATTAAAAGGTCAAAAGAAAAAAACAAGCCCAACACAGTAAACAGAAGGATGAACAGTTTGTTTATTTATTTATTGATCCACCAACGTTTGTTCACATCAGCACATACAAGTAACATATTCAGTACACAGGACTTAATCTAGGTGTAACAAACACTTGTAGGCAGATATATATATACTTAGTTAAAACAAAATAAATTCCTAAGTGCGAATAATATAGTAATAAGATAAGAAAAAAAAACGCAGAAATAAAAATAGCAAGAGTGTGACGTTAAAAAATTATTTAAGATGACTGGTATTTTGTATTTAACATTAATCGAATCTTATTGATTGAATCTACATGAATATCTAATAGGTCACTGTACTCATTAACCAACTTGCAGAGTCTAGGGACGGGGGAGTTTGAACCAAACACATTTTTCCGGTGTGGTGGACAGAGGGGGGTTATTTTATAACGAAGAGGCCTGTTGGTACACGTATGTTAAATTTATTTATTAATTGAGGGCAATCAATTCCACTGGTGAAAATTTTGAAGACAAAAAATAGATTCAATCACCTTCTACGTTCTTCAAAAGTCATTCGGAAATGTTTTAATTGCTTATTATATGAAGGCAGTTTCTTTTTTGGAATACTATTTGCATATAATCAGTACCGGTATTTAAAAAAAGGATAATCACATTTTTACAGTATAGGCTATAAAAAAATAAAGCATATAAAATTAATGTATTTTTGAAGTTTTACAGCGTTAATCCCACACTTAGGAAACGAGTAACATATTTAGAAAACGTATAAAAATTTGAACGCAGAGGGATTCAAACCCGCGCTTCTTGGAAACCGTCCAAGCGCTCTGACCAAGAGCTCTTTCAAGCTCTTTCCAACAGACGCGGGTTCGAATACCGCTGCGTTCAAAAAAAATTTATACGTTTTCTAAATAAAATTTATTTAAATAACTGCTTTCATTAAAAATATTTTTATTTTCATTTCAGAAGCCAAAATGGAAATGATAAAGAGCTTAACTACTATGTTGCTGGTAGGAACTTGTATTGCCGCTCCCGCCTCTAACTCTGACAAGGAATACAATAAATTGAACAATAGAGTGATATTAACAAAGCATATTTATTCTCATGCTTTTGTTAAATATGAGGCTGAACATGATATCGTTAAGATCATGGTACCATTAAATTCTATTAATTATAAGAAATCGAAGCTGTTTCAAAGCATAAGTTCCTTATATTCTTCGTGGAAGCTGATGTAGACGAGAAAGGTGATCGCGTCTATAAAGGATTATACTCACTTAAGAATGGAAAGGCTAAGAAACTACTAGAAAATGGTAGAGACATTGCTGCTTCTGTGGGTTACGACAGCGAATCAGTCTTTTTCGGAGCCAGTGAAAGCATTTATATATACAATATAAATGACGAGTCAGCTGTTAAGTATGGATCGGTCAATGACAGCATAGTTAGTATTTGTAGTGAAAGATCTGGTGATGTAATCTATATTTTAACAGAAGATAGCATTGTGTACAAAGTTTCAGAAAACGGCACCAAAAAAGAGAAATTGGATAACATTGTTAATGCTAAACGAATATTTCTTGATTTCTCCGATAATCTTTACTTCTTCTCCGACGACAAAGTATCGCACGTGCGTTCAGCTGAGGGTGTGAAAAAAATAAAAGGTCTTCCCGCAAACCCATCACATGTGGAATTTGCTAGGCCTGTAATTATTGATATAAATGAGGTAATCTTTTTATCTGATGAGGATATTTACTCTATTTTTGCCGATGGTACAAGCGTTCAACTTAACATCAAATTTGTGTTTTTTGCCAACTAAGACAACCAATTAAAAATAACTTGTTTTTACTATTCGAACCTTTTATTAAACAAATGATAACTTATAAATTATTAGACTAGACTCATATTATTCAATTAGTTTTCTCACAATGTTAAATTCTTTTGGATCTTAGTTTTAAATATTCATTACGCTATAAGTTTATTTTCATAAGTTGAGATTTTGTTACATTCAATTTTAATGTCCTAGAATAGATCCCCAGTCTTTATAAAAGCCATCCTTAGAAGTATCTATGATAGACATAACAATTTTAGTAAGATCTATGGGAAAATTAGAAAAACCAAACATTGATTTCAACATCACTTCCATAACGTTAAATTCATATATTCTACCATCCAATGCCGCAACTAAATACAAAGCAGCATCAATACTATAAGCTGAAGGCTTATCTTTCATTGAAAAATCTTTTTTTTCACACGTCCCATTCGAATACAATATATACAAATGATTGTCTCCCAAAAACGGTATACAATTTTCCATAATGAAAGCTGGTCGCAACAGCTTCACTTCTTTGAAATCTTCAGACACACTCGGCGTATATGTTAGTAAATTACCATCAGATTTGACAATTCGAGGCAATCCATCGTCACACGATATAAAATATATTATATCTGATGTATCCAAAACGAATTCCGTAGCACAAGTGACAGCCTTCACTCTGCTGCGGAAAGTGCCATTTTTTTCTAATTTATATAACATTTTGTTTGCTGTCAAATAATAAATAGTATCAACAGAAGCTTTTTGCAATTGAACTATATCATCGTGGAATGGACCATATTTTTTAGCTGACAATGTATCTGGGTCATATTTGTAGATACCATCTTTTGCACCAAAATATACTTCACTGTCGGAATTATAATTCGATGTTGAATCACGGCCACCTTCCAATATTTCGTATGCCGCCAACTCTTCCAATACATAAATACAGCTTCCACCTTCCAATTTTGGGTCGGTTATGGTAAAGAAAATTGATGGTAAATCCGAAATTCGGTCCTGAATATACGAATTGCCAGCAGGAACTAATAATTTGGTAATATTGTAACCTGATGAGAAAATGATTTGCTCTTTACGAAATATTGTACTGTTTGAATCATTGAATGCTATAAATTTGCATAACGATAGCGATGAGTATGTTAGGAGCCATAAGTATTTTAAGTCCATTTATGTTGCTGGAACAAACAAAACATATTATATTTAGAACGTATTGTAGTATATCTACGAATGTATATAATTATATTTGTATATATATTATATATATATATATATATATATATATATATATATATAAATTTATTATTAAATTTGCTTTTCCGATCCATTTTTTTTTTACCTATATATGAATTTCCTATATAAAGAAGGTTGGTTGGAAGAGAATGGTAATTAGCGTTAAGCCCGCCTTTTGTACACTTTTTATATTTTGTGCAATAAAGAATTTATAAATAAAATAAAATAATGGTTCATAATAAATAATAAGATGTTAGTCGTTCTTATTTAATTAGAAGAATCCTATTAATATCACAAAGAAAAAATGGAGATGATAAGATAAAATGTACGTTACTTCTTATCCATTATATTCGTATGTAGAACATTAATTTTAAATATAACTCATTCCTTTAAGTTAAAACACTGAGTTTTTCGTACTCAGTCGTGGCGAAACTCAACGCCGCGCTTCTACTTAACAGGAGGATGAAATATTTTTTTTTTTTTTAACTTCACGCTGTATCCCGCATATAGCAGGGTAGGCAGAAGGAACCTGAGAACCTAGTGTTAAGACACTCCGTTTAAATATAATCATTAATATTGAGACCTGTCATGGTCCAGAGGCACAAGCGTGTGACTGTAAACGTGACAGGTTATGAATTCGATTCCCACTCTAGGAAATGAAAATATTACATAATATTTAGTATTTTCACGCAATTCCTCAATTTCACTGGAAAGTGAGGAGCGGAAATATTAAAAGAGAACATAGTATCTTAACACTAGGTTTCCTTGTTCCCTCTTTCTACCCTGCTATATGCGGGATACAGCGTGAAGCTAAAAAAAAGCATTTTAATGAGTGGGACTCGAACCCACAACCAATCGTGTTCTGCTAAACTTATATCAAAATTTTATTTAATTAGATTGTATTTTTTACTGGGTAAATCAATTTTGACGATTCTTTTTTTATAAAATAGCTAATGTTTCTAATATAGTCCCATTTAAATTTAGTTAAGACCTCTTTTATTCGTAAAATTTTACTTTTTAATACATATTATGGTTTTTGTAAAAAAAATAATTATTGTTTCCTAGCTCTGGTGAGGTGGCGTTTAGTTCCGCAAGTATATGCAATGTCTGAAATTCAGTTGGAAGGTAGAGAACACTCCTTAGCACATGTATTTAAAAATACATTATTAGAAAGGAACAAAAGGTCGATTCTACTAGCTGTAAGCAAGTTAGTTTCATATTTTTATATAGTAAACAAGTTTGAGGTTATCTTATTAAAAATATCAACAAAAAAATATTTTTTTTTTTAATTTAAGAGAGAGATAAGTTGCAATTCTTCCTTATACATATTTATAATAATTAATGTCCCCGATGACGCGTTAACAACGCGTTGCCTAACAACGTATATGTCGCTTTATATAAACATGAATGTCAAACCATACTTGTGTGTGTAACATTTATTTTATTAATTTAATATACTTTTTATGCATTATTTTAAAAATATATTATCATTCTGCACGCCTTCGTATATAAACTATAAGTGTGCCAAGTTTCATGCTCCTCCGTCCGCATAATTTTCGTAAAAAGGGGTACAAAGTTTTTGCTTCACGTAAATAAAGATAAAGAAAGCATAAGTGAGAATAACTTATTAGATACATATTTTATTGCATCACGCTGTATCCCGCACACATCAGGGAAGGCAGAAGGAACCAGAGAACCTAGTGTTAAGACACTCCGTTCCTTACTTTCCGTCGAACTGAGGCATTGCGTGCTGAATGGCGGAACTCAACGCTGCGCTTTGTCTCACCAGGGCGGAGGAATGAACATTTAAATATGATCATAAAAAGAGAGATATTCAATACAATTCTATTTAAAATTATTCAATGAATCTATTTATATGGTTATATAATGCAATAATCCGCTAGACACGATATAAGCAGTTGAGCGTTAAATATATACGAAGGGAAACGTTCGCATTACACTAAAAATATATATCGTATTTATATTGTTGAAAGAAACTTGTAGTGGCGCAGCGGCACAAGCGTGCGACAGTTAACGCGACTGGTAGTGGGTTCGATTCCTACTCCAGGAAATGAAAATGTTAATTACAATCGATTATTGGAACGCCTGTCGTGACACAGAGGCACAAGCGTGCGAAACGCGACAGGTTGTGGCTTCGATTCCCACACCAGGAAATGGAATTTTTCTTTTTGCTAACAAGGCAAAGCGCAGCATTGAGTTCCGCCACTCAGCACGCAATGCTTCAATTCGGCGGAAAGTGGGTTACAGAGTGTCTTAACACTAATTTCTCAGATTCCATCTGCCTACCCTGCTATATACGAGATACAGCGTGAAGCTAAACAAAAACAGAACACTTAAAAATTGAAAACCGTCAAAAATCGTATGACAATGGAAACAGATATTACATTTCCTCCTTCCTACTTAAAGTTATATATAATGATACACTACTCTATTATCGATTAAATACACAGACATACACTATATTAAAAACATATATTTATATATATATATAATTATATTTTTACAATTCGTCAGTGTTTTTGTCCTAGTTTGATATAAGGACAATGAACTGTGCACTATTTTAAGTGATTTACTTTGTTATTATAAATCAGTATTGAATTGGACTCGGTTAGGACAACAATTTAATAAATATGTAAGTACTCTATATACTATATGATATACGTTGAGTTCCGCCACTCAGCACGCAATGCTTCAATTCGGTGGAAAATGGAAAACGGAGTGTCTTAACACTAGGTTCTCTCTGCCTATCTTGCTATATGCGGGATACAGCGTGAAGCTATGTATGTGCTATAAACAAATATTTTAGTAAAAGTGAACCTAGTGTTAAGACACTCTGTTTACCGTATTACGCCAGAAGTAGTGCTTAAAAAAATGTTAGGTTAGAAGACATTTTAAAATATCCTATAAAAAAGTAAAAAAATAATATTTTCATTCGATTTATAATGATTATTTAAAAATAAATTATAAATAAATAAATATTAATTTGCATAATTGTCTATTGAGGTCTGTCGTGGTGCAGAGGCACAAGTGCGACTGTAATGGTGACAGATTGTGGGTTCGATTCCCACTCTAGGGAATGAAAATATTAAATAATATTTAGTATTTTCATTTCCTCGCTCTGGTAGCAAAGCAAAGAACGGCGTTGAGTTCCGTCACTCAACACTCAAAACCTCAATTCTGTGGAAAGTGGGGAACAGAGTGTTTCAACACTAGGTTCCCTCTGCCGACACTGCTATATGCAGCGTGAAGCTATGTATGTATTTTAAGAGAAAAATTGTGTTTTCAATCTATAACACCCATATCATAATTTGAAAACCGCATACTTTGGGTATAAGAAATCCTACTGAAATTTTGAATGCTAAAGTTTATGGGGATATTTTTACTCTTCTTTTTTAAAGTAGAAACAAATGACGAGTTCTTTTTTTTTCAAAACTAACTTCTATTAGATTAAATCAAAATAATTACGAATAACTCAAAAACTACATGTCTGATCTTATCTAAATTTAGACGGGACTATATGAACAGCACTACGTCACATATAAGAAAATATTTTAAAATTGGTTCACCCAGTAAAAAAGTTGAACTGATAATTTCCTCTTATTTGGAAGACGGTTAATAACTCAAATATATCGAGTATAAATTAAGCACATTTTAATAGCGCCCACAGAAACATAATAAAATTTTTTTTTTTCAGAAAATGTTACCATTTTTGCTGCTACTCGCTCTAACACCGGTATATTCCGAAAATTGTTCATACAAATTCGATGGGGTTAGTTATTCAAAACGCTCCATATTAACAATAAAGGGACTTCCCACAAATCTCGTCACAAGTCCTCAATATGATGACCTTCTATTTACATTAATAGATGTAGAATCATTACAAGATGACAACGTGCAAACAAAAATGGATCAATACATTCTAAGGAAAGGAGAACCCATTAAAATAGACAACGTGAATGGCCAAGCGGCCGCTGTAGATATAAAAAACAATAAAATTTATATAGCAAGTGATCAAGGTCTTAACGTTTTAAATGAATCGAACAAAGCCAACTTTATAGCTCTCATGAATGAAGACATAACACAAATATTTAAACCACAAAATAATGATAAAATGTATGTAGTAACATATCCCGATAACGAAGTATTTGAGGTGGATATGAAGAAAAATGAGAAAATTAAGGTGAACATTCCTTGTGCGTTCATGTTGGCTGTTGACGGCGACGGAAACATTTTTTACGAATGTGATTCTAAGTA
Organism: Philaethria dido; assembly: GCA_033558755.1. Classification (NCBI taxonomy): domain Eukaryota; kingdom Metazoa; phylum Arthropoda; class Insecta; order Lepidoptera; family Nymphalidae; genus Philaethria; species Philaethria dido. Next base: position 357,951 of record JAKGSA010000712.1, read on the forward strand.
TGTAAAGGTTTTGTTTAAAGATTACCAAGAGCCTATAGAATTTGTTGGTATTGGCAAAGATTCTGCTCGAGCTGTGACAGTGGATAGCCAAAATCGAGCGATATTGGCTGCTAACGATGGTCTGTACTGGCTGAAGCCGGACTCAGTGATACCTAAAAAATTGATGAACTTAGATTTTGTGCCATCTGGCATCGCGTTTTTAGGCGATAACCTCTATATATCGACCAATGGAATCATTTATGAGTACAGTGACATAAATTGTTAGGAAAATAAATATTTACAGTTTTTCTGCTATTTATACCAAATAATAATCTATGTGATAGAATATTTAATAATTGTGTAGTAATTACAATATATGTTTTAAAAAAGCCTCCTATTATTTAAGAATCAATAATAAAATGAATATTTTGCAAAAACTGTGTTTTTTTTAATCTGTTTTTTTTTCTGTACGTTGTATATGTACGTTGATGTTAAGAGATGTAGATAAAAAACTCAATTTGAGCTTCGTTGTCGTTCTTTAAAAAATTAGATAATTAGCGAAGAACTTTAAGCTTTCGAGACAAATTTAATAGTTATTTTACATTATAATTGAGATTTTAAGAAAAAAATGAGGGTTTTTAATTATAATTCCCATATTTCTACTTTGGATATAAGAAATCCTACTAATATGCTAAAGTTTATGAGGATGGCTTTACCCGGTTGTCAGAAGAGGGTTATGTTTTCACTCTTTTAATCAAAAACTATTCAACCTAAATTAAACCTGACAGTAATATTGCTTTTACATCAAAATATCACATAAGCTACAAATAATTGAGATTAACTTATAAAGATAAGCAAAAAAAAAAAAATATGGGATCTTAAAGAAAATGTTATACTTTATAGTTAAAATTTTAGCAAAAATCGAAAACTAATTTCAAATAAAATATACTAAAACGTTAAATTATTACGAATACCTCAAAAACTACCTGTTAGATCTTACCTAAATTTAAATATCATATAAAAAAAGAATCAAAAATTGGTTCACCCAGTAAAGTTATGCTAAGACACATAAAAAATACAATCGAATGTGAGATTAATCGCGTATCTATATATAAATACGTGAACCAAAAACTTTGGACCCCTTTGTACGAAAATTACACGGACGGAGGAGCATTAAATTTGGCACACATATAGTTTATATAGAGAAGGAGTGTAGAATTTATATAGAGAAGGAGTGCAGAAAGTGACATGTACATTGATAAAGACAACGCGTTGTTAACGCGTCAACGGGGACACTAGTATTTTAGTATTCGGAATTCGGAATTCGGTTTTCCGTAGTCACAGGTAGAGTCACTACCAAAAATGTATTTCCGAATTCTAAAATATACGCGATTAATCCGGTTAAAATAGATTTATTTAATATGTTTAATCCAGGAAACTCCAGGAAATGTTAGTATTTTCATTTTTGGTAACAACCAAACCCAGGCCCAGCGCGGCGTTGAGTTCCGCCATTCAACACGCAATGCCTCAATTTGGCGGAAAATGGGGAACGGAATTGTTGTACGAAAACTGAGTGTCTTATCACTAGGGTCTTAGGTTCCCTCTGCCTACCCTGCTATATGTAGAATACAGCGTGAAGTTAAAAAAAAAGTGTTTAATCATTAATCGCGAAAGTCACAGAACCTTCTCCTTTGGAGAAGTCGGTTAGAAATTTAAATTAATTTAAAGTATATTCTTACCGTTATTATGCGATAGGTGTTCTTGAGTCTAAATTAGAACTAATCTGTCTTAAACATACTATTGTAGAGCCCTTTTGTTAGTTCTAAAAATCAAAGCAATAGTAATATTACATCACTCTTTTCTATTAGATTTAAAACAATATATACATGGTGTTCAAATAAATGAAAGTCTATTTTAATTTTTTTTATAGCTTCACGCTGTATCCCGCACATAGCAGAATTGGCAGGGGGGATCTGAGAACCTAGTATAGAGGCAAGCGTGCGACTGTAAACGCGACATGTTGTGGGATCTATTCCCACTCCAGGAAACGAAAATATTAAGTTATATTAATGGTAACAAGGCAAAGCGCGGCGTTGAGTTCCGCCATTCAGCACGCAATACTCTAATTCGGCGGAAAGTAATGACCGGAAATGTTGATAGAGAACGGAGTGTCTTAACTAACACTAGGTTCTCTGGTTCCCTGTGCCTACCCTGCTATGTGTGGGATATAACGCATCATCTATATAACAAGTTAGTCACAAGGTAGTGAGAATTTAGAGTTAAGACATTCCGTTCTTCGCTTTCAGCCAGTTTTTTTGTTGAAATCATAATTACGATTTGCAAACACCTGTATATTCCAGTCATACGAAGAATATTTACAAACGCACGAACATCTGACACAATAGCTATGTTTTATAAAAGAACGGTGAAGTTCACTTCATTATTAATCTTGAAGGAACAAGATAAAGTTACTAAGTGAAATAAGAAAATTAATTACAATTTAACTAAAATATTTAATGCTGAAGGTAATTTTTCTTTTCTGGAAAACTTTTCGAATATCTCGTCTAATATCGCTTTAGTAAGGTACGCGGTAAATAGAAGCGCGGTGTTGAGTTCCGCCACTTAAAAATTTGGTTCGCAGGCGCGACTTTTGCAAGGCAGTCACTGAAAACCAGCGTTGGTACTGTTTGCTTTGCAGCTCATGACAACATAAAAGCTGAGTGACTTTCCTTTTTCGTTCCACACATTATGTACATTAGAATTCTTGGTGTTTTCTTGTTGTATTATTTTTATTGTTATTTTTATTATTGTTACTTTGGAAGCAGTGTGTGTTTCGAAATAATGTTTTTACTTACTTACTTACTTAAAACCTACTCTCGAACCTCGAACCTACTAACCTAGGTCTCGAATTCAGGTGGAAAACTGGGAACGGAGTGTCTTAACACTAGGTTATCTTTAATTACCTTGGTATGCAGGATAAAGCGTGAAGGTGATTTTTTTTTCAAATAATTGCGAGCAAAAGTGTTAAAGCATAATGTTTAATTAGTATCTTCCTGATATATTTTTGGTAATCAGTGTTGTGTAGTGAAAGTGTAATTATGGTAGGTATTTAGTAAAATATATATACTTAATATATTCTTATATTTTTTTGCTTCACTCTGTATCCCGCATATATCAGGGTAGGTGGAGAAGAATCTAGTGTTAAGAGACTCCATTCTCTTTTAATATTTCCCCACTTCCCGCTGAATTGAGGCATTGGGTGCTGAGTAGTGAAACTCAACACCGCGCTTTGCCTTGTTACCAGAGTGAGCAAAAGAAAATAATAAATATTATTTCATATGTTCATTTCGTTGTGGGAATCAAACCCACAACCTATCGCCTCTGCGCCACGACAGTTCATATTTATAACCATATAAATATTATTTAAGTATGAAAAAAATAAATCCTACACTTATTATACAAAACTGAAAAATAATATAAAAAAAACTCACATTTCAGGTAACTAATTGTCATGCCTGAATCATGCTTCGAACAATAATAGCGACTCTAGCCTTTTCCCTAGCGAGTGCCAACAAATGCGAACGGACTATAATAGGCAATGAATTCTACAAACGTCAATTAATAGCCACCATAGATGGCTATCCTACAGGACTGGCTGTAGATCCGCGGACAGAACACATCTTCTTTATTCTGCACAAAAAAAATTACACCAAAGGCCTACATTTGCTGAAACATGGATCACTTGGCGTCCAGGACATACCGCTATCTGACGACATTATCGGTCAATGCATAGGTATCGACAGGAATAATATTTACTTTGGCACAAATCAGGGACTTATCATTTATGATTATACGCAAGTAACTGAAAGACCGATCGGTGATGATGATGTAAGAAGCATATTCGTAGACAAATCTAACGATATGTATATCACTGTTGGCACAAATAGAGATATTTTTAAATTTGTTAACGGATCTGCAGCAGTTAAAAGATTTGATAAAATACCCAAAGCTTACAATTTCGTTTTAGATTCTAAAGGCAATGTGTTTTATGAATATATTGATGGTAAATTGTATTTCCTCTCGCATGATCTGTTCGAACCTGTTCAGTATAAAGGATTTAGTAGGGAACTTAAATATGTATTAAAACTAAACAATAATGACGAAGCAATAGTAGCTGTTAAGGGATCTCTTTTCAAATTAACCACAGAAAGCATTTTGCCAATTAAAATAGGACAATTAGGATTCAAAATAACAGGTATGGAGTTCGATTCGAGAAATAATATTATAATTGGTACTAAAGGAAAGATATATAGATATAAACCGCTGAATGGCAACGATCCGTGTCCGTCTGAAGATTATTTTATGACCAGTATGTAGATGATCTGATATTTTGAATATGTTTTAATTAAATAATAAATGACTTGGCAGGAAAGTATTGTTTCATTTGTGTAATAAGTACCTATAATAACTGAAGATATATAATAATACTAGCTGTTGCACGCAGCTTCGCTCGCGTGTTCAATGGCAATCTAAACTCCATATTATAGGGTATAATAGTGCATATCTGCGTTCATTTGAAGTTTCGCTTCAAAGTAACTATATTTCGATTTTTTCACAAACAATCATATCTGTCAAATTTTTGTTAAAATATGTTTTTTGTAATAGTTCTCCCTGTCATGGCGCAGAGGCAAAAGCGTGCGACTGTAAATGCGACAGATTGTGGGTTCGATCCCCACTCCAGGAAATGCAAATTTTAGTATTTTCATTTCTTGGGTTTGGTAACAAGGCAAAGCGCGGCGTTGAGTTCCGCTACTCAACAGGCAATGCCTCAATACGGCGGAAAGTGGGGAACGGAATTGTTAAAAGAGAATGGAGTGTCTTAACACTAGGTTCTCTGGTTCCCTCTGCTTACCCCGCTACATGCGGGATACAGAAAAAGAAAAAACATGTCCTTATCCTTATCCATGATTTTATAAATCTGTCTATTACATCATATTTAGGATAACTAGCAAATAATAGTAGGTCTATATAAATTACATACATAATTATGTACGTATTACCGCTTTAATAGACCAAAAAATCTGGCAAGGTCAAGCGCGGTGTTAAGTTTCGCAACTTTACTTGCTATGTCTCGAGTTCGGACAGTAATCGACGAACATAGTGTCTTGGCACTAGTTCTTCTTTGACTACGTTGCCATGTACAATTAATTACAGGTTAGCACCACATGCATTAATAATTGTAATATGAACAAAAAAAACATAAATAAATAGTAACAACGTAGCAATTAACATAATTTTATAATAAAGTAAAAATAAAATGTTTAAAACAACATTATAAATGACCAAATTATTGAACAATTTAACAAATTCATATATATAAAATAATTATAAAACCAGAAATCGAAATTAAAATTAAATTAAATAGACTTAATAGACTAATAAAAAAATCAGCACGCAGTGCCTCAATTCGGCGGGAACTCAAGTGGGGAACGGAGTGTCTTAACACTAGGTTCTCAGGTTCCCTCTGCCTACCCTGCTATATGCGGGATACAGCGTGAAGCTTAAAAAAAAAAGAAAAAAAAATCTCGTATTGTCCTATTCCGTCCGGAATCACACATAGCCCATCCGAGTCCCCGCGGGCGGATATCCGTAACGTTAAAAAAAAAAAAAATAAAGGGTAATCAGAATGAACCTAGTGTCAAGACACTCCGCCGCTTTCCGCCCAATTTTTTTTTTATAGATAACGGATGACAAACGAACAGAAGGACCACCTGATGGTAAGTGGTTACCTTCGCCCATGAACATCTACAACACCAGAGATGTTGTAGATGCGTCGCCAACCTAGTGGATACAGATGTAAGGGGAGAATAATGTAGTAGTCAGCGGACTACTACATTATTCTCCCCTATATCCCGAAAGCGATCGGAACCACCACATTTCGGGGAAAGGGTGGGTGGGAAAGGGGAAAACCAAAATCGAAACACTGCTTGCATGTACGCCATCTATGATTGTAATAACGAACTAAATGTCTTTATGTAAAGTTGTCAACAGATGGCGCTGTTATACAATGTATGGGTATAAACAATATTTGTTAATTATAATTATTTTAAGGTTTTTAAAAAAAAAATATTATATTAAAAAACGCTTATTTAGTTTATGGTTACTTTATTGTGAAGGATTTTCATTTTATTATATTTAGCTGTAAAATTATGAAATTAAAAATATTAATGAAATTCATCAAATTCATCAAAATCTAAATTTACAAATATATGTCGTTATATATTAAATTCGTTTTTTTTTTTATACAGCGTGAAGCATGTATGTATTAGTTGTGTATATTTTATACTTATTTAGAGAGCTTATATAAAATAAATTTAACATTGCTTAAATAATGATGAAAATAAAATTAAACTAAAATAAAAAAAAAATAATTCGGCAGAATATTAAGTTACACAAAATAATAAAATTAAAAAAAACTAAGCTACTACTTTACCTTTATAAAACTGTTATGAAAGTAATATTAAATTATTAATATTAAAAAATTTAAAAATATGTCAATAATTTAACAAAAAAGATTTGGGCTCGTCCGGGATTTGAACCCGGGACCTCTCGCACCCTAAGCGAAAATCATACCCCTAGACCAACGAGCCAGCTGAAATTTGTGTTGAAATAATATATTACATCATTCAAGATAAAATACTTATCTATATATAAATACATAAAGCAAAGACTTTGGATCCCTTTTTACAAAAATTACGCGGACGGAGGAGCATCAAACTTGACACACTTATACTTTATATAGCGAAGGAGCGCGAAATGATATCTTTTTAAAATAAAGCTGAAAAAATATATTAAATTAATGAAATAAACATTACACACACTACCATGGTTTGACATCCGCGTTCATATAAAGTGACATATACGTTACTAAGCAACGCGTTGTTACCGCGTCAACAGGGACATTAGTTGTTAAGAAATCCATATAAATAGAGAATAAGAAAGGGGTCCCTCACAGGACTCGAACCTCGACTTACATGTCAAGCGGACTGTAGAAAACTGAGCTATAGAAGTTTAACTGATTTTCCCAGAGCAATTGATCAAGAGATAATTTTTTGTTGACATTTTCTCTCACACAATGAAGTTGAATTATTATACGTTATTATGAAATTAGTGCAACTGCATACTTGCACATGCAATTGTAATATCGTCATAATATATCATAAATTAATATTAAAAATATACCAAAACCGTGCGTCTGGTACGCGACAGGTTGTGGGTTCGATTCCCACTCCCGGAAATGTTAGTATTTTCATTTCCTGAGTTTGGTTACAAGGCAAAAGCGCGGCGTTATTTTCCTCCACTCAGCAAACAACCCCTAAATTCGGTGGAAAGTGGGGAACGGAAACCTTACAAGAATGGAGTGTCTTAACACTAGCTTCTGAGGTTCCCTCTGCCTACCCTAGTATACGCGGGATACAGCGTGAAACAGCATGAAACTTTTACACAAGGAATATGTACTCGTACATACGTACATATGTATCTTTCTTATCTAAAAAAATTAATATATTAGAAATTTACGTATTAAAGTATTCAAAATGTTATCTTATTTTTCTTTTTTTTTAAATTCACGCTGGCTGTATCCCGCATATAGCAGGATAGGCAGAGGGAACCAGAGAACCTAGTGTCAAGACACTCCATTCTCTATCAACAATTCCGTTCCCCACTTTCCGCCGAATTGAGGCATTGCGTTGAGTGGCGGAACTCAACGCGCTTGCCTTGTTACCAAACCCAAGGAATAAAAATACTAGATTTTACATTTCCAGGAATGGGAATCGAACCCACAACCTGTTATCTTATTTTTAATTGAATTTAATATAATTCTTATAATATTTTTGTTTTAAAAATAAACACGGAGTGTCTTAACACGTCGGTTCTCAGGTTCCCTCTGCCTATCCTGCTATGTGCGGGAAACAGCGTGAAGCTATTAAAAAAGGACTATTATTGCTAAAAATATAAGTAAAACCATACATAAAATTTATTTTGTATGAAAGCTTAGTACATTAACCACCTCCTAACCAAAGTTATATACTTATAACGCCACACACCATGACTGTCACTTCAGTAGTTTTGAGAACTTGTGCGCACGCGCCGATAGTAAAAATCAATTTATTTATAACATTTTATACCCATTTATATATATTTATGAACATTTATTTGTAGTGTTATTGTGTGTAACGTGTTATTTTTTATTTGGATGCTAAGTATATGTAAGTTTTGGTTTTTTTCTTATGAAAACGTGTTTTTTTTTTAATTTTTTTAAGATTATAATTAGTTAATTATTTTATTTTTTTTTTATCTTCACGCTGTAACCCGCATATAGCAGGGTAGGCAGAGGGAACCAGAGAACCTAGTTTTAGGACACTCCATTCTCTTTCAACAATTCCGTTCCCCACTTTCCGCCGAATTGAGGCAATAATAATTATACAATTTAAATGTACATTTAAATTTAAATTATTTATTTTATTATTATTTATTACTATTTATTGAAAAGAAAAGAATATGCAGATTATTTTTATTCATTTCGTTTATTATAGATTAAATTAATACACATACATACATACATACATAGCTTCACGCTGTATCCCGCATATAGCAGGGTAGGCAGAATGAGCCTAGTGTTATGACACTCCGTTCCCCACATTCCGCCGAATTGAGGCATTGCTGAGTGGTGGAACTCAACGCCGCGATTTGCCTTTTTACCAAACCCAGGAAATGAAAAATTCCATTTCCTGGAGTGGGAATCGAACCCACAACCAGTCGCATTTACTGTCGCAAGCTTGTGTCTCTGCGCCACTACATTAAATTAATAGAATAAAAAATATGGAAAATAACACAATTATATTTTATTGGACCATATTTATATTTTAAAAATATTTTAATATATGTACTTAAATATACAATTAACTGACACCCAGAATTCATTATTAAATGTTAAATCTTATTAACGCTACCTTGACACTTGTTTGAACTCCATAAGGAATAAACTGATCATGATTAAGGTTTTTTAACAATTTACTATGCAATTTCTGTATTTTCCAATATACGCATCTCATGCAACTTCACGCTTTATCCCGCATAATAGTAGTCAAAGAGATTATAGTGTTAAGACATAATTTACACCCTATCGAAGAAATGAAAATAATTTAAATATGTAATTATTCCCCCCAGTGGAAATCGAAGCCGTTACTAATCGCGTTTACAATCAAACGCTAGTTTACAATCCTACATCGCCACGATGGCCTTAAATTTATTATAGTAAGAATAATAACAAATTAATAATTAAAAAGTGATTTTTTTTTTAAATTAATTTCTCGTGTACTTGGTCGATCATGTTAAAGGTTATTACCTAATTAATGATTTCATAAATAATAGTAACAAGGCAAAGCGCTGCGTTGAGTTCCGCCACTCAGCACGTAATGCCTCAATTCGAGGGAAAGTGGGGAACGGAGTGCCTTAACACTAGGTTTTCAGGTTCTCTTTGCCCACCCTGCGTTTACAGTCGCACGCTTGTGCCTCTGTGCGACGACAGGCCATTATTACATTAAAACTCGTTTAACAGTTAAATAAAAGGTTAAAGTACAAAAGTTAAAGTTAAACATTTGGGCAAAAATGCAATTAAGTGTCAAAACATGTGAAAGCCGCCTACCTTGGATTGTTCGACCTGATACCGCATTTTATAAGCTTTACTCACCTATAAATAAATTATTAACAGTAGCTATTTACATTTGCAATTTATTTACATTATTATGAACGTTTGAATCATATTATGCCTTCATCTATATATTAATACGTGAAGGAAATACTTTGGACCCATTTTGACGAAAGTTATGTGGACGGAGGAGAATGAAACTTGGTACACTTATAGTTTATATAGCGAAGGACGGTTTATATAGAGAAGGTGCACAATGATAATATCTTTTAGAAATAGTGCATAAAACACTTTGGTCTTTGGGGTCGGCGGAAGGGTAATGAAGTATGAACCAGTGTTAAAGCTAAACGGGGTACAGTTGAGACGGGTTAAACTCTTTAAATATCTGGGTCATTACATTTCCGCGGATCTCAGAGACAACGCAGACATTGAGCGTGAACGAAGGTCACTTGCTGCCAGATGTAACATGCTTGCCCACAGGTTTGCGCGCTGCAGCAACGAGGCTAAAATAACATTGTTTAAGTCCTACTGTCAGACTTTCTATACCTGTGCTCTGTGGACCAGCTATAATAAAAAGACGCTAGATGCACTCAGAGTGCAATATAACAATGCTTTCAGGATTTTGTTGGGACTGCGACGCTTCTGTAGTGCGTCCGCAATGTTTACAGAAGCGAAGACCGATGCCTTTTTCTTTTTATTAAACAGAACGCGGAACAGTCCTAACAGAATTCTGAAAATGTTCAGTGCCAAGCACGCCGAACCTATGCTAGAGCATTTTGTTGGTGTAGTGGTGAGGCAAACAAGGCTGAGTAAATAGGTAGTAAACTAGTATATTGATTTTTAATATTAGTTTTAAGTTTCTATTGTTACTAACAACTGGACTGTAAATGTCTTAATAAATAAATAAATAAATAAATAAAAAATATTAAGTTAATAAAATATATGTTACACACACTACCATGTTTGTCACTCATGTTTATATAAAGTGACATATACATTGATGGACTACGTGTTGTTAACGCGCCAACAGGAACTCTAGTTCGATTAAATATAAAATAAAACGCGGTGTTAAGTTACTGAATACGCAATGTCTCTAATTTGGACGGAAAGCGACAAACGAAGTCTCTCTCTGGATATCTACAATGAGGAAAAAAGCGTAAAATTGCTTTTTAGATATCCTAGTATAAATCTAACGCCTGTCGTGGCGCAGAGGTACAAGCGTGCGACTGTAAATGCGACAGGTTGTGGGTTCGATTCCCACTCCGTGAAATGGAATTTTTCATTTCCTGGGTTTGGGAACAACCTTCTTCCGCCACGCAATGCCTCAATTCGGCGGAAAGTGGGGAACGGAGTGTCTTTACACTAGGTTCCCTCTGCCTACCCTGTTATATGCAGGATACAGCGTGAAACTATGTTTGTATGTATAAAATTGAAGTCAATTAAATGTAAAAAGTGGTTTTTAAAGTGGAGAGCGGAGTGTCTTAACACTGGGTCTATCTGTCATTAATTTTACGGCTTTGCGTTTTTATTATTACACAGAGAGAATCTTTTATAGAGAAAAAATGTTTTTTCAACTAAATATATCAAAATATACGCGATTAATTCGCTTCAAGCCATTTTATTTAATATTAATATAAACATACCTTAATCGGCAAATGAATATGTAAATTATAGATTTTAACCGAATTCTAAAAAGGAGGACGTTCGACATTCGGCTATATTTTTTATGTGTGTTGTATATATTTTTACTGTATGAACCAATTTTGATGAATCTTTTTTTAATATGATAGCCAGTACTTCTGATGTAGTCCCACATAAATTTAATAAAGATCTAATTAGTAGTTTTTGAGTTATTCGTAATAATTATACTTACATATATAAAAAAAAAATAATAAATACCCTTTATTGCACACCAGAAAGATACAAAATAAAAACATCTTAATATTTATATTAGTACAATGGGCGACCTTATCGCTAAGAGAGCGATCTGTTCTAGGTAACCTTTAGGTAGAGGAGAGAATATATGATATAGCAAGGGGTGCACAAAGCAGTTAATAATCCAAAATAAAAGTATAAAAAGTATATATAGATACACATAAACATACAATATACATAAACACATACAAAATTGCATACATAAATATATATATATATATATAAGACTAAATAAATAATCCAAAGAATTTTTTGGCACACAATCGATAAGATCTATTTCCAAGTTATCCTCCAAAGACTATTGAGTAACACTAACAAAATCAGATGATACTATAAATTTCGTATGCAGTTGTAAACCGGAAGTGGTTATATAATACTTACGTAAATGTCAAATACCATCCAAACGGAAGTGAGGTGAATATGTATAGAAATAGAAAGAAAATATGTTGAATTGCGGTTAATTGCGACCAGACACATTAACATAATGTTAAATATTTTTTCCTGACTTTAAAAAAAGAAGCTCAATTTATACATATATAAATAATCAGAACTAAATAACTTTTTAATGGATGAACCAATTTTGATAATTATCTTTTTATATGATAGCTATTGCTTGTGATGTGGTCCCATGTAAATATAGTTAAGGTCTGAGGAGCAGTTTTTGAGTTATTCGTAATAATTTTACTTTTTAGTGCATTTTATTTGAAATCACTTTTCCTTTTTTTTATAAAAGGGTTTCCTCACGTAAAAAAAAACAAAGAAAGTAACATGTACCTTTTAGTAACGAAGCGGCCATATAACACGATTTCCACCAGGTTAGCTTTTGTGAACAATAAATTACAACAAACTAGTGAAAGATTTACCAGCAGATTAGAGACGCTAGAAAGAAAAGGTCGATAAACTAATTCCTTATAGATACCTTACTTTACTTACTTAACTTCACGCTTTATCCCTAGCGGAGTAATCAGAGAGAACGGAGCGGCAAACGCTACGGTCCTTGCATACCTCTTTCGCCTCGTCCACAGTCATTAACCTCTTCATGCATGCCCTCCAGGGCGTCCTCATGCTTTTTCGTGACCTTCCTTCAGTATCATTGATACTGTGTTCTCGAAGGTCAACCGAGATTACCCCTACCTCTCTTGCTGCTCACCTTATATACCAGCTTACCTTTATAAAAATTCCACCCTTCGCCATTGATATCTATACAATTTCATACTTATTTTAACTATAATTACTTATTGCGTCAGTATCGGCTACAAAACACATTAAGGTCCCAACATTCACTATTATAAAAGGACGATCTCGTAAAGTAACTGTTTTAACCTTTAAAATTACTAAAGTATCGAATTGAACAGTGAATACACAAAAAGATCTATATGATGATCCTATAATGTATTTTATATGGGCCTTATTTTAATAGTACCTCTGTTTCTTTTAAGCTAGTGTCCGTTGACGCGTTAATAACGCGTTATCTTTGACAATGTTTATGTCACTTTATATAAACATGGATGTCAATAGAATGGTAGTGTGTGTAACATTAATTTTCTTAATTTATTATACTTATATGCATTATTTAAAAAAAATATTAGCATTTTGCACTCTTTCTCTATATAAATTATAAGTGTGCCGAGTTACATGCTCCTCCGTCCGCACAATTTTCGTAAAAAGGGGTACTAAGTTTTTGCTTCACGTATTTATATATATAATGTATGAAATTACAGAAGAACTACTAAAACAGAGATAACGTTACTATGTATATATAAAAATATAGAGAATGGAGTGTCTTAATACTTCAAGACACTCCATTCTCCATTTTCCGCCAGAATTCAACACTTTGTGTGTTGAGTACTGGAACTAATGCCGCACTTTGTTCTACAAAAGTGAGGACTTGAAAATAATTTAAATACAACCATTCCCGCGAGTGTGTATCTTATCCACACGAGATTGTCCCTGCTATGTACATATCCAAAATGTGGTGGTTCCGAGAACGGAATACTACATTGTCCTCCTCTTCCATCTGTATCCTCTAGGTTGGCAACGCATCTACAATCTCTGGTGTTGTAGATGTTCATGGGCGAAGGTATCCACTTACCATCAGGTGGTCCTTCTGCTCGTTTGCCATCCGTTATCCATAAAAAAAAAATCCTTTCATTTCATTTAGCTTCACGCACACAGCAGGGTAAGCAGAAGGAACCTGAGCGCCTAGTGTTAAGACACTCCGTTCTCTTAACACTTTTTCTATATATATAAAGTTGTTATTATCATACTACAATACTAATATAAACTTTCGATTATACAACTTACGTTACCGCGAAAATTGCCTCGTTCAATTATATTTTTTGTTGGACATTCATGCGCCGCGGACAATACAGTCGCAGGTTGTATGAGAAACTTTATGAGCCAAGAGCAAACGTATAATAAAGTAATGGTTCCGTACAATAATATTTATATTTTTCATTATGTTTGCTTTTTGTCTGCAATTTTTTCAATCACTCCGTTCGCCGCTTTCCTCCAGAATACAAGATATTTAGTGCTAAGTGGCGGAATTCAACGCCGCGCTTTTTTTTTACCAGAATGTATTAATGGCAGTTTATAAAATTTGAACAAATTGCTAAATGAGTTAAATTTGTTACATAGATTTCTCGAAGTTAGGAACTTCGAGAATGATAAAATCGGCATTTTAGGTAATCGGCATATTTTAGTTCATGCAACACAAAGTCTCAAATCTCGATTACTGTATGTAACTCAATCTGTTCTGTAGTTCATGCGCGAAAGAGACAAACATTCGTCCTTACAAACTCTTTCATTCATAATAATGCTAGACTATATGGCATGGAAATAGCAGTAATTAAGATTTTAACATAAAAAGAAACCCCCAAATAAAAAGTACTAAAATGTAAAATTACAAATAACTCAAAAACTACTCGTCATATCTACATTTAAATGGTCCATATTAGAAGCACTAGCTATGAAATAAAGACCGAATCATCTAAATTGGTTCATCCAAGTATTTTTTTTGTTTACAATTATTTATTAGTGATTATGATATATTTTTAATCGTTAAAGGAACCCCAAGTCACCGTCACGGAACTCAAACCACATAAAACGTGACCGCCACACGGTCATAATGGTGTAACATGACTTTTGTTTACTAACTGATTAGCGAAACCCTATTCACACGTCCATACAATGTACTTAATATATGTAAACGTTAAATATATGGGAAATAATTTATAAAATTACATAAATCTCATGCAAATCGGCTCATTCATTTTGATGTTTTGTAAGCATGTATGAATGTTAGAGGTCTTGTGGCGTAATAAGTAAGCGTCATGGCTTAGGGTTCGATTCCAACGAAGCAAAAGCAGCTAGAGGCTTTTAATTGATATCAAACAAGTTTTTCAATTCAATTGATTTTTTTTACGCGGCGTTTAGTTCCGCCCGCGATATCACGAAATCGGACCGAAAGCAGTGGACGGAGTGTCTTAACACTGTATTACTGTAATGTATTAAAAATGTTTGATTCTCGCAATTTTTACACTTAGTAACTAGAACTATTTAAACCGGATTAATCGTATGTACATATATATTTTGGTATTCGGATATACATTTTAGGAAATTCGAAGTAAATAATTGATACAATAACAAAGGTAGTTAACGTTAATCACATGCAAATCGATTCATTTTTTAACTTCACGCTGTATCCCGCACATAGCAGTGTAGGCAGATGGAACCAGAGAACCTAGTGTTAAGACACTCCGTTCTCTTTTAACATTCCCTTTACCCACTTTACGCCGAAGTATATATTATTTGTTTAATACTTTACGCTTGTGAGGCGGGACTTAATAACTGAAACACAGTTGTATGATGATGATGATGATAATGATGTCCTCCTAGACGTATCCGTCGACGGCGACACACTGTTGTTATTAGTTAGTTCGACGTTCGTGAGCGCGAAAGTGACTTGCAAAACCGAATTTAGTGTTGAAGATTCGGTCGCAAATAGCGCAATGAAGCTGTCCGCTATCATTGTATGTGTAATTATAGGAGGGCTTGGGTCGAGTTTTCAGAAGCTGGCGTTTGGTGTCAAGATGATCGATGCGAGTCCGCTCAAAATTATTAGTGCCCGTATTGACAGCATTTCGCCACTTCGGTCTCTGAGTAGCAAGCTCCTCCCAAGAATCGTATACTATTGTAGTTATTATCGTTACAAGATGCTATAATATGTCTCAAAGTTTAAAATGAATAAATATATTATTATTTATTTATTATATTATAAATTGAGGCATTGCGTGCTGAGTGGCGGAACTTATCGACTCATTCATTTATTCATATCAATAAGTTAAATGTTAGAGGCCTTGTGGAGTAATAAAATAAGTAAGCGTCATAGTTTGGGGTTCGATTTCATTGATTTGCAAAGAAAAAAATTGTAGCTTCAAGTTTTTAACCGATTTCAACGAAGGAAGTTTTCAATTTAACTTTTTTTTATGTGTGTAGAAGTTTTTTCTAGGTAGGAACCAATTTTATGTTTTTTTTTTATATGATAGCTAGTGCGGCTGATGTGATACCATTTAAATTTACGATATGAGGTATAGTTTTTGAGTTATTCGTAATAGTTTAATTTTTTTGTATATTTTATTTGAAGTAGGAATTGTTTTGTTGTAAAAATCTTCTCTATTGCTAATTACTTATCGTAATGTTATGACCAAAATAATTTGTAGCCTATATATTATTCTCATGTATAAACTGTATTACTATAAAATTTAATCTAAATTCGTTTAGGAGATATTTGATAAAGAGGGACAAACATCCATCCATCCCATCATTTAAGAACCACGATATGAGAACCTCCACCTTTTTTGGATTTGATTACAATTTTAACATGATGAAATATATCATGTATACAGTGACCAATTATTATTTTTCTACGGAACCCAAAATCACAATATCGTGACTTAATCAACAATTGTCTAATAAATTGGTTCTCTTGTGTTTTTTATTGTTCTTAATGTTGTTTTGATTGATTGAGATAATGCTCCGTTTAATATAGTATGTTACTACGTTACACCAGGCGTGAATTAGTTGATAAGTCGACCTATATATTTATAAATTGAACTAATGATCAAATAAAAAAATGAAGCAAATCAAGAAAACATATAAATATAATCAAGAACGCCTGTCGTGGCGCAGAGGCACAAGCGTGCGACTGTAAATGCTACAAGTTGTGGGTTCGATTCCCACTCCAGGAAATGGAATTTTTCATTTTCTGTATTTGGTAACAAGACATAGCACGGCGTTGAGTTCCGCCACTCGCAATGCCCCAATTCGGTGGAAAGTGAGGAACGGAGTGTACGGCACTAGGTTCCCTCTGCCTACTCTGCTATATGCGGGAAACAGCGTGAAGCTATGTATGTATGTAACATAATCAAGAAGACATCATAATCATAGAGACACATAAAAACATATTTTACAATTAAAATTTAAACTTTAAAATGTAATAACCCTGATGAATATTAATTTTCAATTTAAATGTAATATTATTATTGCCTATCAGTATCAAGTATTTGTGCAAGTCGACTTATGAATCTATTACGCCCAATTATATTGGGCCTAAGAGTATTACCACTAATACAATCTACTTAATAAAAATTTTACCAAATAAAATTGAACCGGTTATCACCTACATATAAATATAATACCGATTTAAATATTTCATTCATATCATAACGCTTTTTACGGGCGTGGTCGTAACAGTACTGACATTGACTTCAATGTAAACTATGTAGCCTACATAGATATCATGTTTATAATTTACGATTACGATACGATTACTATACGATGTCATATTAATCATGGATAAGTAAAGTCTTTGGGTAATTTGTCTTAGATCAGTAACACTAAGATATAGAAAGACAATCAAAACAATGAGTCCCGCATATAGCAGAACAGGCAGAGGGAACCTGAGAATCTAGTGTTAAGACACTCTGTTCCCCACTTTCTGCCGAATCGAGGCATTGCGTGCTGAATGGCGGAATTACCAAACCCAGGAAATGAAATACTACATTTCCTTGAGTGGGAATCGAACCCACAACCTGTCGCGTTTACAGTCGTACGCTTGTGCCTTTGCGCCACGACAGGCGTTAAGTTAAAGTGATTAAGTTAGTCTTTAAGTAATTTGTCTCATATGTTCTTTTTTTTTTTTTTTTATACCACAACGGTGGCAACAAGGCACACGGCCCACCTGATGGTAAGTGGTTACCGTGGCCTATGGACGCTTGCAACACCAGGGGCATCACTTACGCGTTGCCGACCCTTCAAAAACCTATTTATTCCCCTTTTGAAGAAATATGTCTAGTAACATTCAATTATAAAAAAACTAATAAAAAATATATGGTCCACGTATCCGTAGTGGAGAAATAAACATAATAATATTCCTAAAAGCTTACGCTTGGATAAAGCGTACTTTATCCATTTCGTTCTCCACTTTCACTTGAGAAACTAAACGCCATTTTACCTTTACCCCAAGAACGATTTGAACCTACTACATATGTCAGTCAGACAGGTCTCTAAAGTTACTTGACAGCTTTTTTTAACACACTTTAATTACCTTCACCTGTATCAATCAATCAATGTAAGAACATTTTGTAATGCTATTTTGACCGACTTCTTAGTGTCGTTACTTGAAAATTTGCATATGTGTCCGAATCCGATGACATTATAATTTTTTTTCTTAGCATTACCCTCGTTAAGCGCCTGTCTTGGCGCAGAGGCACAAGTGTGCGACTGTAAATGCGACAGGTTGCGTGTTCGTTTCCCGCTCCAGGAAATGTAAAAGCTTAATATTTTCATTTTCTGGGTTTGGTAACAAGGCAAAGTGCGGCGTTGAGTTCCGCCGCTCAGCACGTAATGCCTCAATTCGGCGGAAAGTGGGGAACGGAGTGTCTTAATTTAGGTTCTCAGGATCCCTCTGCCTACCCTGCTATATGCAGGATTAACCTCATGTCCTTACTAGGATGACCTGGATAATAAGAAAATAATTTTAATTTGTTCCTTTTAGGTAAATTTTTTTGAACTTACCATCGTGGTACAGTACAAATTCTGTTAAACGCGATTGGTTATGAGTCAATTCATACTCGGGGAAATAATTGTATTTGAATTACATATTTTAATTTCTCCGTACCACAAAGCGCGGCGTTAAGTTCCGCCACTCCACACGAAATGTATCGAATTCAGGCGGAAAGAAGTGGCTGAGTTCTCTTTGATTGGCTAATCAGTGTTGCTGTGCGAAATAATCCGTAAAGTTTTTATCATGAAACTGGTAGCTTTATAAATAAACATTGACAGCACTAATTAATACCTATAATTAGTGCAAACATTATCGAAAGTGGTCTAAGCAAAAAGTGTAGGCATCCTTAGTGACCATAGACGTTCTTTGGCCGGTTTTGCCTCAGGAAATCGCTTAATTCAAAAAGACGAACGGACATGCAAACTTGTAGTGAAAGTAAAGTCAACGTACGGACAGACGTTTGATGATTTTTATTATATAATTATTTTGTGTTTTAGCTAGCAAGTTACTTTGTAATATTGTACCTATGTAGTATTTTTTTTTAACTTCACGCTTTATCCCGCATATAGCAGGGTAGGCAGAGGGTACCAGAAAACCTAGTGTTAAGACACTCCGTTTTCTTTTAATATCCGTTTCCCACGTTCCGCTGATAGAGGCACTGCGTGCTGAGCGGTACTCAACGCCGAGCTTTGCCTTGATACCAGAGCGAGGAAATGAAAATATAAAATATTATTTGATATTTTCATTTACTGGAGTTGGAATCGAACCCACAACCTGTCACTCACAGTCGCACGCTTGTGCATCTGCGCCACGACAGGCCTCAGTACTTGCATACATAATATATTTATTAATGAACGTTATGAATCGCTTTCTGTTTTTAACCTTAAATTGCTTTACTTTAACACGCTTTTTTGAGCTTTGTCGGATCCGGACACGTGTGCAAATTTTCAAACAAACCATAATATTTTAATTTGCTCGCTTTATTAAGACAATACGTGACGCTCAGTTCTGCTTCCTCAATACGCAATGTCAAATTGAATTCGTGCAGGAAATGTAGAACAGAGATTTTTGACACTAGAGCTGGTCTTTATGCTATTTGGACTAATTGGTCTAAAGAGTTTTGTAAGATTTTCTTTTTCATACATATATAGACGCCAAATGTAAGTGTTCATAAAAAAGAAAATAAAATACAGGTAAAGCGACGTGTTCGATGGCATGTAAGCCAGGTTTTTCCCTTTCCCACCCATCCTTACCACTTACCATCAGGTGGTTCTTCTGCTCGTTTGCAATCCATAAAAAAAACGATTTTAGCCTGTCACCTCTTTCAAACTAAACATTGACCGAGAATTTACGTTCTTTATTTATGGATTTCACGTATCATTTTTGCCAAGACTCTCCGCCGCTTTTAACCCAAATTTAAAACACTGCGTATTGAGTGGCGAAACTCAACGCCGCCTTTAATCTTAAGAGCGGAAAATGAAAATAATTTAAACATAATCATTCCCTCAGATGAAATCGAACCCACAACCAATTGCGTTTACATTGCGTCACGATGGCCTATAAATCTCTATTTAATTAATGGTACATACAATTTACATAATTTACACACAATTATTCATGTAACCACAGTCTTTATGGTTTTAACACGTTCGTTAAGAGAAAGTATTTTTAACTTCTTAAAATTTATAGTCATTTTGACATACTTTTGTGTTTAAATGGATTACGTGATACTGATCTTTATACTTCAGAGGTCAAAATATTGACTTTAACAGATGAGCGATGGTAATAGATTCAAATCTTTTTAAATAATTTCTAAAAAAGAGGTTATCAATTCGACGAAGGAATGCCTGTCGCGGCGCAGAGGCACAAGCGTGCGACTGTAAACGCGACAAGTTGTGGGTTCGATTCCCACTCCAGGAAATGTAAAATTTAGTATTTTCATTTCAATAAGGTATTATTACCAAGCCCTAAATTTTATTTATTTTATTTTATAGCCGAGCGCGGCGTTGAGTTCCGCCACTCAACACGCAATGCCTCAATTCGGCGGAAAGAGGGGAACGGAATTATTGAAGAGAATGGAGTGTCTTAATACTAGATTCTCTGGTTCCCTCTGCCTACCCTGCTGTATGTAGGTTACAGCGTGAAGTAAAAAAAAAAATCAATTCGTCTGTATATTTTATGTGTTTAAGCATTTAACTTTCAACTAAATGAACCTATATTGATGATATTTTTTTATACGATAGCTATTAGCTGGTGCGTCTGATTTAATTAAGTAGTTTTTGAGTTATTCGTAATAATTTTACCTTTTAGTATACTTTATTTGAGGTCAGTTTTCTTTATTGTTAAATATTATATATATATATATTATAATATTTTATGTTCTGTCATTTTGAATTTGACAACAACATGATTTTTTTTTAAATTAAAATCGGATAATAACACTACTAATATTATAAATGTGAATGTAAGTTTGTTTGTTACGCTTTCACACCAAAACTACTCAACCGATTATCATGAAACTTTGTACACATATTCTTAGAGATATTAAAATGGACATAGGATACGTTTTACTAAAAAATATATATAGCTATACATCATTGTTTGTCAAACAAAATCAAAAAGTAATTACTTCAAAGCCTCCAAATTAACGCATATACGTAATATACTGTAGTGTGTACCAGTTGCAAGGCGTCCGTATAACATGGTTCCCACCGGCTTAACTTTTGTAAATGACAGTAATTAAATATAAAATATATACTCTTACTTACATAAGTAAGAGTATATATTATATATTTTATTATTGTAACAAGGCAAAGTGCAGCGTTGAGTTCCGCCACTCAGCACGCAATGCCTCCATTCGGCGGAAAGTGGGGAACGGAATTGTTGTAAGAGAACGGAGTGTCTTAACACTAGATTCTCAGGTTCCCTCTGCCTACCCCGCTATATGCGGATACAGCGTGAAGATAAAAAAAAAACTTACGTAAGTACATACATACTCTTACGGCTTATCTCTATGTACCTGCTTCCCTAAATATACCGGCTGCCCTAAATTTACCGGCTTACTCTACTAAAATCCGCACCTTTCACCACTGGTATGTAGTATGGACCCCTCGAGCAACGCCGCGGGTAACAGCTAGTTACTTACTAGGCAATAAAACTCGAACTAAACATTAACTCTATAAGAACATTCGCAAGAACTAATACAATAGCATAAACCCCCAAGGCGTTACCCATGTGTTATTTCACATAATTATATGTGCATTACAATTAGTTATAATTAGATGTATGCGTAATGGTTATACAACTTTGTTTTTGGGGCAAGATATTTTACTCACGTCTCCATTTGTTCTGATTATATGTATTAGATGTTGCGTGTAGACTAAATGTTAAATGGTGATTATAGAACATAAAGAGGCTATCATAGCGCTGTGAGGGTGCCTGACTGTAACCTGTGTAGGTTCGAATCCGTGTCAGAACAATGGCTATATTTACAATAAAGCTAGCGTTAGTGTGAAACGTGTGGAACGAAGTGTCTTGACTCTATATCTCTGCCTGCCATGAAAACCTTAATCTGCTAAAATAAATATTTTTTATTTAAAATGACGTATTCTAACTAGATAAGTAAAGTATGCATGGTTTTAAGATCATTAAATCATATCGAATTCGTTCAAAATATCTCATATGTTTTAAATATCGAAATAATATACTTTAACCATTCAAAATGAAATCGTAAAGCTTTACTTAACCAAATTTTATTTTATTTTCAGACACGATGCGGCCAACATACATACAATCAAGTATTGTTATTCTTATAACACTTCAATTAGTATCATCGAATGAAGGTAACGCACCTGTATACGAAGTGATCAATGAACAAGCGAGGACAGATGACAAGATACGAATATCCAGTAGTCCAGGAATACTACCGTATGGAAACCCCTTAGCAGGTAATTCGAAACAAAATGCAAGAATTCATGCAAGTAATCAACAGGCAATGTTTAATGCTGAGAGAGTAAGACAGCATAAAGCTCAATTACAAAGATGGAACAAAAAAGGTCCACAAATTATTGATAGTTATATGAAAGCTTATCACGAACTGCAGGAAAATCATCAGCTTGAAGCCGAACAACAACAAGCCACGTTAAAAGATAGTCCTGTAAGTACATCACCCAGACCAAGTAGAACGAAACAAAGGGGACAAATAAAGAGAGGTCAGAGTAACAATGCCAGTCCAACTGAAAGGCAACCAACAAAAAGAGTGACTAATCAAAGAAAAGAATTACCTAGACGAGGTTCCCAAAGATCCAAAATCGATCCAGTGCAAGCTTCGAATAGTGACGTTTCAAAAGATACAAGAAACAGAAATCATCGGTCATATGGATCTGCTGATTATAGTCAACAACTGGAACCTAAGAGATATCAAACGGTGTACGTGTCGCCAGTACCCTCTTACGACCAAGGTATCGATATTAAACCACACTCAGATATTGGTTCCTTCTTGATTAAAGATCCAAGCAAATTATATACGAATGTTTTATCAAGTGACGTTAAAACTCCATACCCAAAACAATTAGATCAGAAATTTACATCTGTACAAGAGATTGAAGCGCTAAATTCTTTGTTAGCAAAAAATCCAGAACAACAGCTAACAGAATTTACTGCTTTAATAAATTCTGATAAAAACGACGAAGTTAATAAGGATGTGCCATCAGATTTTTATGTATATTTAAAAAACCCAACACAAATACAACATGTAGATAACACAAAATCTACTTATACCAGTGCATTTGTTCCTGTTATTAAAGATCACACTCCTATAACTGAAGAAGTCGATGATATAGAGGACCCTAACAAAGTCCAATCAAAAATTCTCATAGAACCTACAGTACCACCAAAAATAGAGACAGCAACGTCAAAAAGTAATAATTATTATAAATTAGAAGTGACAAGTGATACCATAAGCAAAAATGAGCCATATTTACACTATGGTTACCAAGAAGGAGACAAAAGCGAAAGATATCTTCACCACAATGCTCAAACTACCGGCCTCCAGCATTTATTAGACGACGGTACAGAAACATCAGCGTATGAAGACAATGTAAGTATAAAAGTTCGTAACAAGCGATCTAAATTAGAAACTGAACCTTTTCTGTTGCCAGAAAAAAAGTCAAACAACTCTGACACTCCCACATCCGAGGCCCTTAAACGGGTAAATCCGTTCCATAAGAAACGCGATAGCTTAGATGTCTATCTACCTAGCTTTCCAATAGGTGAAGCGTCGTATGATTATGATTATGATTACAAAAAATCGAATCACAAATTACAATCATTTTATGATGATGATTATTACGACGAATTTTCGTCACCTGATTATGATTTTGATCAAAAATCACAAAATTTTGGTCCATCTGGCTACCAAGTTGAGTCGAAAGGTAGTTTTACGAATAAATTACGTCATTTTCGGCGTGTCCCCTTGTCTAGTATATTCGGAACTGCCCCATCTACTTCTTATGGGGTACCTTTTTATGGTTCCCCATCATTATTCAACGCTCCCCAAACTTATTTTCCCCAAAAATTTGAGTCTACAGTTAGTTCCTTGAGCTTTGAGAATCTCGAGCCAGTGTATATGTTGACACAATCGCAACTAAAGGACTTGGTGGGACATCATAATTTAAATATTGAACACTTAGATGTATATCAGTTAACTAAAAATAATAATCGACCCAAAAAATTACATCATCCGAGAAAATATAGAAAAAGGTATCCCTTTAAACATGTTAGAAACAATTTATTTAAGCTTCATAAGTTTAATCCGTAATAAGTATTTATTTTAATAAGATTATTTATTTATTTATTAGAGTTATTTATTTATTAGAGTTGATGACAATTATTTATTTTGTGTGTTATTTAAAAAAAAATAAAGTTTAATGTATGCTATGTTATTACTGTATATGTATTGTTATTTCATTTCATATAAATTTATTAATTTAAATTTAATATTATATATTTATTTAATAAAATGGTGGAAATCGGTTCACTTTTAAAAATATGTACATAAAAGTTTATTTAAAACAAAAACTAACTGAATACAATAAATGGAGGTACTGAATTATGTTACAATTTTTTTTGTATTTATGATTCACTTCAATATATTTACAATAGCACCTCCACTCATTATCCTACAGAACATAGTAGAGAGAAAATCTAGTGTCAATCCATTCGCCGCCTTCTATCTGAATTCGAGGCATCAAGGGTTAGTGATAGAACTCAATGGCGCGCTGAGTCTTATGTTTTCTTTACAGCACAAACTCCTTATGCAATAAACGCAATAAAAGCACGACAAATAATTAAAAAAAAATAATTTCGATTATAATTTTGAAAATTATAATTTAATATTATAATTTTGTAAATAAAAGCATTTTTCACGAAGACGCTGGAAAACCCTTAGTTAGATTTATCTATTTAATTTATTTATTTATACTTTATTGTAACATCACAAAACACATAAATAAATACAAAAAAGAATTACAATAAAAGATTAAAATGTTTGGCAAAAGGCGGCCTTATCGCTATAAAACGATTCCTTCCAGACAGCCTTTTATTTGGTGGTAGGAGGTTCGTCCTCCGTCTGGCTCGCGACCACTATCATGTCAAAGACGAACCGCCAAATATCTTGTGATGTGTTCCGGTTCGATGGCATGTAAGCCAGGTTTTCCCCTTTCCCACCCATTCTTTCCCAAAAATGTGGTGGTTCCGATAGCGGACTACTACATTATCCTCCCCTTCCGTCTCTATCCTCTAGGTTGGCAACGCATCTACAACATCTCTGGTGGTGTAGATGTTCATGGGCGAAGGTAACCACTTACCATCAGGTGGTCCTTCTGCTCGTTTGCCAAAAAAAAAAAAAGAAGCCTATGGGTGAGTTTATATTCTCATTACTTCCTTTACATCGGTCCTTCTCAGTCAGTTTAGTTTAGTAGTCATATTAAGCGGCGCCTTCGCCATACTATCTCGATTTTAACTAAGCAGAAACTATGTGTAATAAATTTAAACATACTCGTATATGCCTATTTGCTTGAAGTTGTGAAATTAGACAATCATTTCGTTTCACACTTTCTAAAGCAATTAAAATTTCATACAACTTGATATTGTGTGTTATTGTCAAACGTTAATTTCAAAATTCACGTAAATGAAATATAAGCATACTAAATGGGGCAACGAATAGCATTAAGAAAAAAATAAAACTATATATCCTTATATTATGGTCAAATTACACAAAATCTTTACTGTTACCCGCGGCTTTGCTCGTGGTCAATGGCAGTCTGTACTACATACGTGTATAGTGTGTACGAGACTCGAGACTCGTACATGCGTTAAATTAAAGGTTTTGATGTAGTTAGATTTCAAATTTTTCGAAATATATTCATGTTTGCCAAAATCTAAATACTTTTTATAAAAAGCATCCTATGTCTTTTTTAATACCATAAAGAATATGTGTATTATGTTTTATGATAATTAGTGGAGAATGTTTTCTTATGAACGCTTGTCGTGGCGCAAAGGCACAAGCGTGCGACTGTGAACGCGACAGGTTTTGGGTTCGATTCCCACTCCAGGACATGTAAAATTTAATATTTTCATTACTTGGGTTTGGTAACAAGGCAAAGCGCGGCGTTGAGTTCCGCCACTCAACACGCAATGCTTCAACTCTGCGGAAAGTGGGGAACGGAATTGTTGAAAGAGAATGGAGTGTTTTAACACTAGGTTCTCTGGTTCCCTCTGCCTATACATATGCCTATATTAATAACTAAAACATTCATTTTATTCTGTAACTTTATTGCTTTTAAATTAAAAATAAGCTCGAAGTAATATATTATTCTGCTTGAAGTTTTAATAGACATCTACCAATATAAATCATACTACGGACATGAGAACATTAGATATAGCTACTTATTGTTGACATTATATAAAGTTATTATACGCATATGTAGGAAATTTATTTTGTCATTTGTAAGGTATATGTAATATTTTATATTCACAATAACCAAGTTTCCGTTCCCCACTTTCCGCCAAATTGAGGCATTGTGTATTGAGTGGCGGAACTCAACGCGCTTTGCCTTGTTACCAAACCCAAGAAATGAAAATACTAAATTTTACATTTCCTGGAGTGGGAATCGAACCCACAACCTGTCGCGTTTACAGTCGCACGCTTGTGCCTCTGCGCCACGACAGGCGTTGAAATGTTGAAAGAGAATGGAGTGTCTTAACCTTAGGTTCTCTGCTTACCCTGCTATATGCGGGTTACGGCGTGAAGTTTTAAAAAAAAGAAAAGAAAGAAGTAAACTAAAAGGAATCACGGTATTATACAAAAACACAGTGTTAAGTTACACTATAGTTACTACACAGTGTTGCAAAAAAAAAAAATGGTAGAATGTGGAACATTTATTTACCAAAATATTAGTTCTTCCAGTATTGATGTAATAAAAAATACAGGAACGATAAATAAAACATATTAAACCTTTAATGTAAAGAGTTTTATAATATTATTCTATTACGCAAAAAAAAATATTACATTAAGGGGCTTCTCCTTCTACTCTCTTCGCCCGCCAACCCGCAATTCGCTGTTGTATCAAAAAAAATTAAAATATCCAACTGACGTGTAATTTTTCAATTATTCTAACAATAAACACATACATAATAGAGATATGACTTTTCAGAAGAACTTTTCAGAAGAATATAATGATTTGATAATGATAATAATCGTAGCAGGGAATACACTTAAGTTAATTTCTTGTACAATTTTGTGTTTTAATTAAGTTAAATTAAATAAGTCACTCATTTAAAATGAGCCCATGGATGTCATTCAATGAATATAATTTCAAAAAAATCTTCTCGGCGGTCTAAAACATCAGCGTAGAATGACTTCGGAAACAAATTATCTAAACAATAATCACGAAATAGGTAAAAAAAACTGAAAAAGCAAATTTAAAGATATTTTTTCGCTATCTCGGTCATCCTGGCAAAGATGTCAATGTTCATTATTTCCAAATACTGTATTTTCTTCCGATTCGGACAAGAAGTGAGTCAAATATCATTGTTGGATTTTCTCGCATCAATTGACAGATAGGTAAAGGTCAAGCTAATAATGAAAACCGTATGTAAACAATAAAAATATATTTGTATGGTAATTGAATTAGTAACAGTTTCACGCATAGCAGGGTAGTTAGAGAGAATCTAGTGTTAAGGCACCCCTTTCTACATTTTCCACATGAAATGGAGACATTACGTATTGCGTGGCGGAACTCAACGCCGCACTTTATATAGTCTGTTTTATTAGTAAGCAATATAGGAATTCAAGCTCAACAAATTAAAGATCGTGAGAGGAATAACTTTCTAAAGCACTGTTAGAATCTAGAATTGCAGAAAGTCGTTTCGAGATAAGTTACCTAATGTTATTATCTAACTAGTGTCATCATGATACCGATTTTATTTAATACAGGTTATCGCCCGCAACTTTGTTTGCATGGATTTTATAGCTGTTGCCATTTTATCTTCCTTAGTCTCGAATCTCAACTATAAAACACAAATAACATTTTGACATATTTCATTTAAATTGTGGACAAAATATATTTTTTATTTTGGACCATTTGACTGACTTTCTTCTTTTCATTTATTTAGAATTTCTTCATTTCTTCATTTATTTAGAAGATTATATATTATAAAGAGAAATATATATATTAGAAATAAATGTAAAAACCACTGTGACTTAACAGATTATGGATGAGCTTCACGGTTACTCGAATGAATCTCTCCAATCTGAAATCCATGAGGATAGAAGTGTAGGCAGAGAGATTCATTCGTCAATACACTCCGTTCTCCGTTCTTGGCGGAACTCAACGCCGCGTTGTGTGTACACAAGAACCGTAAACAAAAATAGTTGATAAATAATCAAAGTTCACAATCAATCACCGCCCCACTGCGCTACGATGAGCTTAAGCATTTAATTACTATTTATATATATTTTAATACATTATTTTTTTATTACAGCTTCACTACGCAGCGAACTACGAATTCGGATACCGAGTGCATGATCCAGAAAGCGGCAATTACTATGGTCATCGGGAAGCAAAGTCAGGGGGCAGAACTAAAGGCCAGTACCACGTGTTGCTACCGGATGGAAGGATGCAACAGGTCAAATATACAGCGGGACCTTCCGGTTATCATGCTGATATAAGTTATGAGCTGCAATGATCATTTTTAATGAGCTCTTTGATTTTCGTTACTTTCACACGTATGAAATGAAACTATTTCAACTGGATTAATCGCGTATATTTGAGTATTACGACGGTAGACGGTCTAACTGTGACCACGGACTAATGTAAAGTGTTCGAAACGAAATATACGCGATTAATCCGATTGAAATAATTTCATTTAAAATATTATTTTTAGTTTATTTTTTTTAACTGTTTTTGTGATTTGCTGAGAATATGGGGATAATGTTGACAGATTTTTTGGGTATTTAAAGTTTTTTTGTTTGAAAATAACTATTGAGTAGTGTAAATATATGTTATTTAATTTTTGTTTATGTATATATATGTATGTAAAAAGTTAAATATGCGATTGTCGTCATTTTCAACATCTTGCTCTCTCTAACGAATTTTAAAAATGTGTAAACGAAACAGAAATACGTTTACTATAATATAAGTTATTTTTTAGTTTAATTATACAAATATAGTGTAAATAAGGTAAGTACAAATAAAACACAAGAAAATAGATTATTTATTTTGAAATAATACATAGGTTTCATTTAAAATAGCACTTAAATAGAAATACAATAACTTCAATACATATTTTTATATTTTTAAAGTTATTCACATAATTAAGATAAGAATAACATTTATAGAAAACGTAGACACTTCTCACTTTGTTATGCATATACTGAGAAAATGCATATATTTTATAAATATTTAAAAAATCTTATAAATAGATATAAATACTAATAAATAATCCTTGTGGCAAAATAGGAACTATCCACTGCATACCATAAAATCAGTCCTAATTTTCCGAAAGAAAACTCAAGAAGTATGTAAAAATACGAACACTTAGATTTTATCACAAAATATAACAATTACTACACTTAAATTAATTAAATTAAAATTAAAATTATATTTAAAACTAAGGGGCTTCGCCTACTGTTCGCTTCGCTCGCCAACCCTCACTTAAAACGATCGAAAAACTATTATATATTTATTTAACGTATAATTTTTTTTTATAACTAAAGATTATAATACAAAAAAAGCACTTGGTTACATGATTTTTTTAAATAATAGATAGAAACAAAAAATATGAACAACTTTTTGTGTAACCACTACAAGTATAAACAGTAAAATGGCGTGTCATAACATATGTAACAATATATATCATATCCCGCTAAAGAAATTAGAAAGCTAATTTAACGAGTTGACAATTTTCGCCAACATTAAACATACGTAATGCTCATAATGTCATGTAAATATAACACACTAGCTGTCACCCGTGTCTTCGCTCGAACAATGAGAATTTAAATTATTTCAGAACTTCCGAAACGACGTGAAATGTTTATACATACATACATAGCTTCACGCTGTATCCCGCATATAGCACGGTAAGCAGAGGGAACCTAATGTTAAGACACTCCGTTCCCCACTTATCGCCGAATTGAGGCATTGCGTGCTGAGTGTACATGTTGGTAAAAAACAGCTTATTACTTGCCCGATTAACTATCTCCACTCAAAAAACCATAACATTGCTTCATTACGTCTAAAAGAAGGACAAACAAACACACTTTCCCATTTATACTATTACTATGGACGTGTCATCATGATTCAGTAGGACAGTTTTTGCGATTGGTGCAGGTTCGATTCCCACTTGGGGAACTGTTCAGTGATAATATTTTTGTATCGTTAATTTGGTGGCGTGTCGTCGAATTTAATACAATACATCGAAATCAACGGAAATTCAACTTTGAATTCGATATATCAACTAATTCACGTCTAGAAAGGAATTAATATGTAGCTTGTAACACAATCGCCATGTAATTATGAATGAATCGTTATGTAATATTGAATAAATATCACAAATTTCTGATTTCACATTTGAACTCTTGTGAGTTCATACGTTGTAACAAACACAATCAAATTTCACATTATAATGTAGACACAAAGACGTTATAAAATTTACCTAGTCACTAAAATATAGCAACGTCATGTTTTGCGGCGTTGAGTTCCGCCACTCAGTACGCAATGCCTCTATTAAATGGGGAACGGAGTGTCTTAACACTAGGTTCTCTCTGCCTACCCTGCTATATGCGGGATACAGTGAAGCTATGTATGTATGAAATACTTATAGTAAAATTTTATTGTAATTCTTTGATCATCAATCTATATACATATATAAAACTTTTTTTTTGAAATGACAACGTGAAAACGTGTGATTTCAGAAATGAAAACTGTATTAGCAGCGTTATGCATTTTTTGTGACGGATAAAAAAAAATTAGCGGAGGATACGTGACTTGATTGAAAATTCGTAAGACGGAGGGAGCGCACGTAAACTTTGACAAATAGACAATATGTTCTTCATAGAAATAAAATCATGAAGTGTTTTGATGATGGTTTGCAAAGGATTTTCACCGTTTAAATTCAATTCATGAAACTTCTCGATGAATTGTTGATCTCTTTTGATTTTTGTTGCATTTGTATCTTCCACCTGTGCGTTTCCAACTTTACCATGATATTGTTTTCACTTCTGCCGGCACTCATGGAGTCTCAATGTTTTTTTTTATTATCGGCATTCACTCGAGAGACTATAAATTACTTCTGTCACTCGTCGTAATTTATATATACTAAAATTATAAAGTTAATTAAACAGCTAATGAGCTCTGTTATACAATTTTACGTAACACTAAAAGTAATTTGTTTATTATTTTATCACGTTCTAAAATCATTTTAGATAATTGCAAATTCTAATTTATACATACAAAATTTAAACAAGTAATATATTTATATAATGGGTGCTATTTGAATTTATATTACCTATTTTGTTTATTAATTTAATTCGAGGCCATCGTAGCGCAGTGGGACGCAGCTAACAGTAAACACGATAGGTTGTGGATTCGATTTCGGCTTGATCAAAGTTATATTTAAATTATATTAATTTCTTCGCTCTGGTAAGTCATAGTATGTTGCATTCCGCCATTCACCACTGCTTCTTGAAATTATTTTCTCTACTTGTTTTTCACAAAAAAAAAAGGTTTTACTGGGAAAAAAGCAAAAAAAAACAACTTGTAAAAACAGAAATGCAATTTTGCGCCGAGATTTAGTATTATCATTATTGTATTCAATATTTTGTATAATATTAATTAAAATAATTTTTTTTATTTATAGATTATAATCTAGCAACATTTTAAGTTATGTCACAAATATGAAGGCTATATGTTTTTTATAGCATATGGCAAAATCGCAACACTATACGTCATATTACTATTTATTATTTAATCAAAATAAAATAAATACAAGGTTTACATGTTTTTTTTCACGGATTTATCTAGATGTATCTATTCACTAAATTATTATTATTAATATAATTAAAATATTGTGCAATATTTTTTGGCTGTATACGAAATATGTAATCCAAATTTGGGCCACGTGCAATAAAAAAAGTAATAAAAAATGATAAATGTATTTAATATACTATTTGTTAAAGTTTTAACTGTTATACTTATTTTTATAATTTTTATTTATTATTTTAAAATTATTATTATTATATGTAAAGTATGAAAAAGTATTTATTAAAGAAACCGATGTTATTTTATTATACCTAAGTATACATTTGTAAATAAAATATTTAAATTAAATAAGCGTTTAGTTTTTCATTTGTATTCTTCGCTTTTTCATTTCGTCGCTCTGGTAACAAGGCAAAGCGCGGGGTTGAGTTCCGCCATTCATTGCCTCAATTCGGAAAGTGGGGAACAGAAATGTTAAAAGAGAACGGAGTGTCTTAACACTAGGTTCTCTGGTTCCTTCTGCCTACCCTGCCATATGTAGGGTACAGTGTGAAGCAGTTCTCCCATTATAACATTTACAAATCTTTTTACTATAAATTAAATAAAATATATACTTTTTTTGAGACCATCATGGCACACTGGAATAATGCCTCATTGTAGATGCTTAAAATTGGTCGTTAGTTCGATTCCCACTGCGGGAAATAATTATGTTTAAATTTTCCTTTTCCTCGCTGTAGTAAGACATACCACGGCGTTGAGTTCCGCGACTTAACTCGGTAATATCTTGAAATAAAATTCTTGAATAGTGTCTTGACACTAAGTTCTCAGTGACTAAACATATAAATAAAAAATACATCAGTTTAAAACATTTAATCAATGACTTGTTATTTACTTGTTACAGGAAAAATATTCTTTACATTAATATCAAAATGAATCTAAAAGGTCAGTGAATTCATATCTACATTAAAAAAAAATTATAAACGTTAAATTATATTTAAAATAAATAATTACGTGAATTGAAACGTTTATAAAATTATTTTTCATATAAAATAATGTTTAAATCGCTACATAATACAAAGTAGGCGGATTTTTCACACTTAATTAAAATAATAATAAAAATTTTAACAAAAAACATAACCAACTTCAAACAAAATGCACTAGAAAGTACAATTATTACGAATAACTCAAAAACTACTCAGATCTTAACTAAATTTAAATGGGACCATGGAAGCACTAGCTGTCATATGAAAAAAGAATCAGCAAACTGGGTTTATCCAGTAAAAGGTTATGCAGTACAGGCAGTTCTCGTTCTTAGGGCATGTTAGCTTATCGAAATAGGCGACGTAAATCGAAACGACGTAAGTCCATATTTCATTACATTAAAAACTCAAGGAAAAAGTGAATTCTTGTATGGGTGAATATACGCTATTTGAATTCCAATGGTCCATTGAAAAAAAGTATGTTAAACTTATTATATTGTTGTTTCTGTGTGCTTAAACAATAAATAATGTTGTCTTTTATTGGGCCCACATAGATTATTCACGATAATTGTTAAATTTAAGGCATTAATAGTTTAAAATAGTTAAAAATGTATACTCCTCTGGCCTTCCCATTACTGAATTATTATAATGATTTTATAGCTAGATACTTTAAATGCGTATACCATTATGTATTTTTAATATTATCATATGTATTTATAAACACCCCATCATATTTTATCAAAATACACTGTAAAAATATTTATTTAATATAAAAAAAAAAAACATATTTTCGTGTCATTTTACAATGATGTCACTTCATCTGGCAAAATTCAAAGAAAAAAAAATTGCCTTAAAATAGCAATGGGATGTTATTGGCTTTGAATTACGAGCGTACAATAGTGAGAAGTTAGCAGCAAGCCAACGA
>JAKGSA010000712.1:395091-425755 GCA_033558755.1 Philaethria dido
TATTAAAACAAAATGCTTACCTTGCCAGGTATAAAACAACACATGTTATGATCGATGAACTTAGAATACGTCATATTAAGCATAGATATACGCGTCTCTATAGACGTCAGTATATCGCAGTGACGAGACAATGGATGATGTCTGAAAATAATTTAATTATATATTTATTAACTAAATACATATAGGGGACTGTCGTGGCACAGACACAAGCGTGCGAGTGTAAACGCGACAGGTCGTGGGTTCTTTTCCCAGTCCAGGAAATGGAATTTTTCTCTTGTGCCTCAATTCGGCAGAAAGTGGGAAATGGAGTGTCTTAACACTAGGTTCCCTCTGCCTACCCTGCTATATGCGGGATACAGTGTGAAGCTATGTATGTATGTTGCTAAGGAAACATATATTTTACAAATAATAATTTATATATTATACAAAATATATAATTTATATATTTATACAAATAAATGTTCTTAGTTGGATTCAGTGTAGTAGTTGAATACTTCAAACAACACCACATGGTAATAAAACTGCGGTAAACATTTTATGATGTCATAATATTGCTAGATTCTATTATTCTTTCATTAGATGTATCTAGAATATTTTCTAGTAATTTTTTCAATACAACTTCAATTTTTATATACTTTTATATATTATTACAGTATTCATTCATTTTTTAAAATAAATTTATAACTTCTGGACAAAACCCACTAATTAACACTTATAACCCCTTGCACTCAAAGTTTCTTAATTAACTTTTATTTAATTAATTTATTTTTAATATTAATATAATACACAAAAACGAAAAATTCATAATTTCACAAAATATGTTTTAGTAGCTTTTGCATAAGAAATAATTATTTAAAATTAATTGCATTGTCTTCATAACCGAGTCCTTAGAATGTAAAGAACAAAAAAAATAGGAATATATTATTCTTTTAACATTTAAAATAAATTACTAAAATATTTCGTTAATAACAAACCTTCTTTCCGATTCTCTTCTAGGTAATTGTGCCTTAACACTCTTGAGAGCCAAAGCATGCCTTTTTTCTATCATTAAAAAACCTCTGTTCAGCATACGCATGGATATATCATTGAATGATTTTGATACCTAAAAAAAGATAAATAAATATCACTTAATAATAAAATAAATTAGTTAAAATAAGAAATTAAAACAAACATGCTTTAAAGAATGATATTTTTCTTGTTACCTCAGTGAATACAACAAGTTGTTGCTATAAGTCAGTCATGGGATTTAAAATACATGTGGAAAATTTCAAGCAAATCAGACAGCAAGAAGTGGGATTAAATAATGGTGTAATATTATCTGGATTTAATAATAGATAGATAGATATAGGTCAAGATGATAATAACATAAAAACTGAATTGTATTGCAATTTTAAGTATAAAATATTATAGACAAAAAAAATATATATGAAACAAAATTAAATTTTCTTATTATAGTATAATTAAAAAAATACCATATGTTTTGATAAATAATTATTTAGAGTTTTCTATAGTTTCTAATGCTTATTTTAAGATTTAAAGTTTGTTAATTACATCTGGATATAGATTTCAATAATTAACATACAGTACTAACTAAGCTAATTTTTATTAGATACAATTTTCATGTGTGATTTT
Source organism: Philaethria dido (assembly GCA_033558755.1). Taxonomy (NCBI): domain Eukaryota; kingdom Metazoa; phylum Arthropoda; class Insecta; order Lepidoptera; family Nymphalidae; genus Philaethria; species Philaethria dido. The sequence goes on from JAKGSA010000712.1 coordinate 396,724, forward strand.
CTTATATTCTAATATATATATTTTTAAATGTTTTTTATTAACTACCATTCTCTTTTAAATGAATTATAGTCACTAAATAACACTTTTATGTATAAATTATAAATATTTTTCTAGAAATTACATAATATATTATTAATAACATTATCAATTAAATCATAATTGATAGATTATTAACAAATACTTTTATTAAAAAGAGCGTTGAATAACGTTTTCTAGTTTTAAACAAAAGCCGAATTTTGAATTAATTTAAAATTTGTTATCAAACAAGGGAAAAACGTTACATTGTGGACAAGTTCTCGAAGGTATGATCTTAGGTGTTAATTATAGAACATCTACTACGACTGGGTGCAAACATGACTTAGTTAAAACAATACATCTATAAATAAAATTAACTTACCAATCTGTTTTTAGCTATTTCATCGTAAGATAAATAAGAAAATATATTTTCAAGCACAAGCACGGGTAGGCTAAGTAAAGTCATTTTTTTAATTAATAAATCACTTTGCACTGTGGCTGTTTTATATCACATGAAGTTACGAGAAGCTATTTCTTTCCTACGGTAATGTTTACTCGTGAAACGATAGAACAACAAAGTTTAGTTTTCCCGATGTTTCTTTAGATGAGCAGAAAATCGACAATCGACATTATACGCAGGATATTTTGGTCTTTTTCCCACTTAAACACTTAATAAATAGAGTGAAAGAGAAGTTGCTAGAAGCTTACAAATGGGTGTGTTTAAAATAAAAATAGACAGTTTGACATCACAAACATGACACACATGTTTAGGTGTTGCCATAAAATGTTTCTATTTCTAATAATAAAGTTGCCCTATTATAAAATTAAAATAAGAAGATAGATCGTTTGTATTAGTTTTAAAATTAAATAGTTATTGTTTATAATCAAATAGTTATTAAATGCATAAATTTATTAATTATTAAGGAACTTATAAACAATATATAAATACGTTATACATTATGCAACAAGCATTTCAACTCGGATGTTATTGTACGAAGTAATCGAAGGCCATTGGAAATATTTGTAATTTATTGCGTTATCCCATAAGTTGTGTGTAATAATAGTTATCGGTAATGTTACTTAGCTTAAGCATAAAATTATAGATATATTGTAAGTCAAGTTTTTCATTTAGATTTTTTCAGTTTGATTTGTAAATAAAAAAGTTATAGTTTTTTTTACAGTTGCGGATAGTACTGGTATGGCTATTTAACGTAGTTCAGGACAAAAATTTAATGAAAATTATGAATTAGCCATTTTAATTTAGATCCTTTAGAACCATATAACATGTCGAATATTTCAAAATAATATTCCTTAAGACGTCTGCTTTCATTCAGAGAGTTATCCACAAATAAATATAAAACAAAATTCAACAAAAAAGTTCAATTATTTAATAAATCAAGAATATAAAAGCGTAACACCAATATTAATTAAATTTTAAAAAACATTAACATTTAACTGAATGTTGGGAGATCACAATGTTTCTTTTTAACGTGGAAACGTAACGACGTGTTGTACTTAGTTGCGAAAGGACATACTTCGCATTTAAACCTTTTTTCTGACGAATGCTTATATTTGTGCTGCACCAAATTGGCTGGAAGGATTGTGGCGTAGTCACACTGGTCACAGGAATACCTCTTCTTGCCAGTGACATGGGCCTCTTCGTGGTATTTAAGTATATATTTATTCATAGTTTGGAACGGACACTGAGAGCACTGTAATTTAACTCCTTGATCTCTATGTTTTCTTTTATGCTTCTCCATAGCACCTTCGTAATACGTTTTATATTTACAACCAGGGAAATCACAGTTGAGGGTAGCTGCATTTTTATGTCGTAACATATGTTGAGTCATACTCGCGCGATTCGACGTCTCAAATTCACAGTACTTACACTGAACCGACGTAGTCGTGTGAAAACTTTTAAAATGTTTATCCAATTCATTACCAGGCACCATTTCACCACAAACTTGGCACTGAGTCACTGCCACCATCAAGTGATTTTGTTCGAAGTGTAACTTTAACTCATCCCAATTGTTATAATTCTCAGGGCATTTTGAACATTGAAACGTTTCCGGTATATCCACTTCCTCTTTCTTTATTTCTAACAACGAGTCGTTTTCGACTTCTTCGTTTTGAACGTTTCCGTGTGCCAAATTAATATGGCGGCACAATTCAAATTCGTCGGGAAACTTTTCAGGACACTTGTCGCATTGTTGCTCGTTAGTTTTCGAATTATTTGACGGATGTTTGATAAGAATATGTCGCCTATAACTTTCCTTCGCTTTAAATACTTTGTGGCAGAACGTGCACGAGTATGACACTTTTAAATGTACTTTTAAATAATGAGGTTTTAATTGTCGTTTATCGTGGAACTTTTCATTGCATAGATTGCATACAATTGTTTTAGGTGATTGTATCTTGTGTGTACATCGCAAGTGTTTGCACAGACCGCCTTGGGAAGCGAATATGAGACCGCAAATATGACATTCTTGGATCATTCTCTTGTGTGTGTGACTGAGATACATCTCCCCTAGTTTCAAATTGCTTTCTATCGCAATAACGTCGCAATACGACCTTTATCATGTTTCCGTCGTATATGCCGTTTTAGACTCTCAATTTTATCATACGATAAGTTACAAATACGACATTTGAGACGAAAATCTTCTTTTTAGTATATTATGCTTCCTTCATATGTAACTTTAAGTAAGTGAGTGAAGAGAACACTAACGGACATTCATTGCACGTAATTTCGCCAGTGGCCTCATTTTTAATGTTTTCAAGTAAAGGTTCCTTAGTAGTAACCTCTTTTCTTCTTTCACATCATCATCTTCATCGTTCACACGATGTTTTCTTTGAACATGTCGCGCATAAGTTTCCCGCTTAGTAAACACTTTCGGACAAAACGGACAATTGTACCATTGGTTAAGCACCGGTTTCTTTTCACTCGAATGTTTCCTTTGCACATGGACTATAAGACTTCTATATTTATCGTACGTCAAGCCACATTCATTGCATATATGCTTAAAAGATTCTTCAAAAGAACCGTGTTTTCTTCGCATATGCATTCTTAATCTAGTCATTCCTTTGAACACTAACGCGCAAACATCACAAGTCCTTTCTTCACCATCATCATGGGACGCATCGGGTCCATGTTTCCTTTTAATATGGGCAACCAAACTATTCTTCTGTTCATACGACATAGCACAATAATGGCATATATATTTAAATGATTTTCTAAACACTTTATGTTTTCTTTTCTGATGCATTCTCAATGTTTTCGTGGATTGAAACACAAGATGGCAGACTTTGCACACGTAATTAGGCGCTGGTGCGATAGGTCCAAAACCTATAACACTTTTATCGGAAATAATGCTTTCAAAAGTAAGTAGCACCGCCTCACGATTTTGTTCTTCTATTTTAACTACCGGCTCCTGACTGTCTTCACTCTGAGGACCTTCTAACATTAACCCGTTGTCGTTTGCAAACTGTAAAAAGAATAAATATATATAATAACTTGTTATAAAGACCATAAATATATACATATGACTTTTCATTTCCCTGCTGTCTTAGAAAGCACGGCGTTGAGCTCCGCTATGCAATATATGCAATATGTGCAATGCAATATATGCAATATATGCAATGCTTTAAATTCGAGCGGAAATAAACATTAGATTCGCTATGACTTTCATGTTATGCTGGATAAAGCGTGAAGCTGATTATTTTTTTCTTTTTTACGAAGACCCATTTTTGTTACTATTTAATATACAAACTATGTTTGTATACAAGTTTATTCCCTCCTAGCTGGGCGAAAGTCAACGCTGCGCTTATTCATATTCCCCTGAACGGGGATCGAACCCACAACCAACAGGTTGAGCACCAACCAACAGTCTAGCGTTCCACTACGACGACAAGCGATTTGTATTATTCAGTCCTTCTTTTAAAAATTAGAATAGGGCTTATATTTAAGATTGTGCTTTTTTTATCACAGATTGAACACTAATTTATCATTTGTCAGTAAAAGCAATTAGTGGGTATGGTTTCCATAAAGAGAAGATTGATTGTATTTAAAATATTTTCATTCGTCCACTCTGCTAAGAGATTATCGCAGCGTTGGGTTCCGCTACTTTAAATCAATAACTCGAATTCGAGAGGCAAACAGCAAAAGAAGTGTCTTGACACAAGGTTCTTTGATTACCCTGCTATGCGGGATATAGTATAAAGCATCTTCTTTTTTTAGCTTCACGCTGTATCCCGCATATAATAGGGTAGGCAGAAAGAACCTAGTGTTAAGACACCCTGTTCCACACTTTCAGCCGAATTGAGGCATTACATGCTGCAAAGTTGTTAAAAGAACTTCTTTTAACAATTATAATTGAAATATATATGTACACCAGTAAATTAAACATAATATTACATCATTAAAATCCAGTTCAACTTCTATATTTTCTACTTTAATATTAACTTCGGGGTCCAGAACCTGTTTAGTTCCTACTTCGCTTTCCGTCACGGATTCAAAAACAGTTGTAATAGGTGCTGACACTTTTTCCTCAATATCTTTAAAGGGATCCTCTTGTTTTTTCTTTTTTTTCTTTTTCTTTGTTTTTATTTCATATGTCATAGGTTCCTCGGGTAGAAAAAATGTGGGGTCCTTTCTCCTTTCATCGTCTTTTTCTAATTGAATATCATTTGAATTCATTTTATCTCTTTTTATTGACATTTTTTTATAATTATTCTATCTGTAATTAAAATAAATTAAATATTATTATAAAAGTATACAACTATTTCTACAAATATGTAAATAATATACTATTTAGAGGCCATTGAGACTAGAAGGAAGGCATATGACTGTAAGCAGGATTGGTGTGGGTTCAATTCTCACTTGAGGGAATGACTATGTTTAAATTATCTCCATTGCTTTGCTCTAGTAGCGCTTATGGTGCTTAGAACAACCACTTAACACATAATGTGTTGAATTTTGGCAGAAACAGGAGAAAGGAGTATGTTGACACTAGGACACTACTATATGACTAAAACTATTGCTACAACTGTTTATAATAATATGAGCTGTTGATTTTGAAAGTGAGACAACTCCATTTTTTTTTTAAATATGAAAGCTGAATCTTATTTCAAATTAACATAATTTTATGTTTTTAATCAAAAAAAAAGCAATAACATAAAATGCTTGATAGTTGTCTCACTTTCAAAATCAACGGCTCATATGTGTGTTTAAAATAGGATTTCTACTTTACAACACCAGGAAATAAAAATTGGTATCATTTCAACATTTTCTAGTTTTCCTGTTTTTTTATCTTTCAATCATTATTAGCAACATTTTGCAATAATTTTTGAACTAAATTAAAGAAAAATGTAAGTAACACTCAATTTATTTGAACTTTTTCCATGTACAATAATAAACTAAATATTTTTATTATGAGAACAGTAAAAGGTGTTTTTTATAATGAATAAATATCAATGAATACATTTGAAGAGGAAAAAGAAAGAATTAAGTTTAACAAATTTCTATACATATATCATATCATAATATACATATATCATAGATATTTATGATAAAATTAACTACCAAATTAGTTAATTTTATCATAAATATTTTTAACAAAAAACTCTAAAATGATCAATTAAAAACAAGTTATCCTCACTCACTTCATACTAAAACTTTCTTTTGGGTTACTTGTAAAAGTGATAAAAAATATAATAAATGATAATTCACAATATATATGCATTATTTCCATTTAAGATATATTATAAATGTATATTTAAATAATAAATCTAATAAGATATCTTTACAGGCCTCATATAAGATTCTATTTGGATACAGAACATAAACATTACATGTAAAATGATAACAGTGCAAGTGAAGCAGAAAAGTAATTCAACATCAATACTCAAAGATAAGATAAATAGAAACTACAGGATAATATTATTCATATAGAAAGCATGTATTAGGTTATAACATTGTTTAATTGGTTATACTCTAATGGCATATAAAAACAAAGGAATGTACTGTTATTAATACTATATGACATTTTATTTTAAGCAAAAGTCAATAGACCGAAATTCTTCTTGTAAATGTTATTGCGAAATACACGTCATTAGATCGTAAAACTTACCTTATTTCTATAATAAAATTCTATCACCAAAATTCACAACATAAGATACTATGGCCGTATTAAACATTTATAATAAAATCTTAAACTTAATTCATATTTATAACATATTATTCTTCCCTAACGCCTATCTGGCAAAAATCAATAACTATATTTTTTAAAATCATTATGAAAAATGGGCAATATGGATGTGATTATTGACGTTTTTCAAGAATGTGTATGACATATAATAAGGTGTTGCTGTTCATATTTTTTTTATAAAAAATATAATAATTATGTAAATAAATATATATACTTTTTTAATTAATTTTAAAGTATAAACATATGTCATATATCAAGAAAATATTTAAATAATATACAATATATTAAAAACAATTTTATTATATATATATTTAATTATCAGTTGACGTTAATGACAGTACAATGTCATAACATGTCAAAATGAAAGAATATAAATTGTGCTAATTTCTAACCTCAAACCGATCATCTATTTGTTTATTCTTATCTTAAAATGCTATTATAGCTATAATAAGCCTCAATAATGTTTCGAACAATAAAGTTTCTTCGTTTAAGACATGTTATTAAAACTATTCCTACGATAACATCAATTCAAAAAAGACAATTTAGCGTAACCGCAGGTAAAGTTATGTTCTAAATTTCTGATGAAACTAATGTAAATATTGAAATAAAATAATAATTTCTCTTAGGTTTATTGCACGGTGAGTATGAATGGCAGGATCCGAAATCAGAAGACGAAGTGTGAGTAACACTAAAATATTTTATACATACCTATTTGAAATTAAATTGTAATATTACAATTGGTAAATAAAAACTTCAAAAAAAATGTAAAATAATTGTTTATTTTGTTCCATAATAGATAATCAAATTTACTTTGTACATATCATTTGATATTTCGGTAATTAAATAATTATATTTCAGAGTAAATGTAACTTATATTGACAAAGATGGTAAAAAGACTAAAGTGAGAGGAAAAATAGGTGATAATATACTATATTTAGCTCATAGATATGGTATTGAAATGGAAGGTGAGGCATTTTAAATATACTAGTAGCTCTATTGACATATTTCTTTAGGAATGTATGTCACTTTATTCAAATATTTTTTTATTTTATTCATTTAATGTATTTCTGATATATGATTATAAAAAATATTAAATATTTACATTTTTTCTCTATGAAAATTATATGTATGTGTATTTTCACACTGTATAGTTTTACATAGTTTTCGTAAAAAGTGATACTCTTTCATTTTCTTTATTCTTTCACATATTAATATAATGGTATAACAAATTCAACTTATTTTTATATAGTTATATATATTTTTTTATTACAGGTGCTTGTGAAGCATCTTTAGCTTGCACAACTTGTCATGTGTATGTGCATGAAGACTATCTCGATAAACTCAATGAGCCAGAGGAAAAAGAAGATGATTTGTTAGACATGGCACCATTTTTAAAACAAAATTCTAGATTAGGTAAAGTAAAATTAATGCATAAGTAAAAAAAAAGAACTTATTTCATCTATTGTTTTAAACCAAATATAGTCATATGCTTAAGTGAAAAACTTTTGGTTATTCATACTATTTTATCAATAAAAACTATTGAGCATATACATTAGTTTGCATTTAAAGTAAAAAAGATTTACATATATTAATATACATGTTTCATTTGCTTCAAGGTTGTCAAATAACACTAACAAAGGACTTGGAAGGAATAGAACTGACTTTACCTAAGGCAACTCGTAATTTCTATGTTGACGGCCACAAACCCACACCACATTAAAAAAAAATGATATTTACATACAAAGTATGAACAAATGTGAACGTTTTGATATTATAATTATTATACTAAAAACTTATGGCAACTTTATAGTTCTGAAATGGTTTAAATAGTGCATTCTATACATTATCTAAGACAGGATTTTCATAGCAATATTGAGAAATCCTCTACTAGTACTTCCCTCCTTGGGGAGTCCCAAGGAGCCTACAAGCTTTCTATGGCCAGTAGTTTTGCCTGTATGTTGTCTGTCAGTCACACAGTAACTAAAGCTTTTTAGTTACTGTGTAACTGTAAGCACTGATGCAGTTTTAAATCAAATCGTAACTTTACTTATGTAAAAAAAAAGAAAAACTTTTTTTTCAGAATTTCCAAAAGAAAAAGATACAATTATGTAAGTGGAAAATGTTGTCGACATTTTAGTTACCTAATTGCTGTATATATTAGTTTAGATAAGCTTTTGTTTGTTCCAATAATTTGTACAAAGTAGTGTAAATAAAAAATACTAAATGTTTCTTTGTTTTTTTATTTTCTTTCTAAGAATACTCCTAAAGAAATTAGTTACAAAATATAGCTTTATTTTTTGGTAATATTACAATATTCTTATTCGAAATACAAAAATAGGATAAAAAATGTTAAATTTATATAAGATTGATTGATTTAAACTCTCATATCTGAAATAAGTATAAACATTTTTTTTAATTTTTTTAAATCATTGTAAGAACAATAAATTAATTAATTTGAGGTTGTCATGGCACATTGATACAATGTGTAACATGATTGGCAGTGGGTTCGATTCTCATACATATTCTTGTACATGATTATATTTCAATTATTTTTATTTCCCCACTCTGGTAAGACAGAATGCAGTATTTAGTTCTTCCACTCAACATACAATCTCTAAAACAAAGTAAAATTATTTTATTCTAGTGCAATTTCTTTCATGGCTATCACTATGTTTTTTCAATGAATGTCTATAAACAGTTTTATAATTACACTTATCACAAAATAACATGTTTTCTGGAAAATGTTTCAACATATGCCCTCTTAATGATGCTTTAGAATTACTTTTGTAACTGCAGTTTATAAAACTACATACAAATAATTCAATTTTCGTATGAGTTCTTTCATGTATTCTCAAATTTGATTTTAAATTCGTTTTATAATCACATTGCTTACAAAATAATAATTTTTCTTCATCATGACTGATCAAATGTTGCTTAAAATGAGAATTTTTCTTAGTACGATACCCACAAATTTTACAAATAAAACTTAACAATTTAACATTCTTATTATGTGTCACATACATATGTATGGATAATTCATTTATATTACTAAAAGTTGCATCACATTCGGCACATGATGATCTAATTGTGTCAATTTTATGATCAATATTAACATGAGCCTTTAAATCTGTTATACAAATAAAAGCTTTCTTACAGATTCTGCATGTATATTTATTTTTTCTTTTTTGATTAAGAATTGACTTTTTTAGTTCCATATATTCACTTACATGCTTCTTTTGTATGTGACATCTTAATGAATCTTTGGTTATATATTTTAAATTGCAAAATTTGCATAATAACTTCCCATCGCTGTCTATTAACTTATACCATGATATTTTTGTGTTAGTATTCTGCAAAAATAATAATATATTAAAATGTTTAGAAATTTTATTGGAAAAAGACACATCTATCAGTCTATTAGTAATACTGTGAAGTCTTTGCCTATCCTGCTATATTGATAACTTCATTCATATACTAGCAAATTAAACTTTTTGTGAAAACAACGGCTTATATCAGTCTCTGTGTGATTTGAAAAAATAACAGCTCTAATATCATCACTATTATATGTGTTAATAACAATTTGCAAACTAAAGGTTTTTGGTTTGGTTATTTTATTTGGTTTTGGTTGGTTTTTTATCAATACAGTCTTGTGTATATGTTTTAAGTTAACTCAAATGCAGTTAACTTTTAGGAAGTTTACCAATTAAGGTATTGATATGGAATATACATATGCTGAAAATGTATACTTAATGAAATGATTTACAATACAGTCTTCTCTTCTTTGGCTAGTTAAATTTGAGTTTGGTAAATTACTATTTCTAGAGTTTTCAATATCATCCAAATCAAATATCTGCACATAACATAAATTGTATTCATTAATATTATATTAAAATTACAAATACCAAATACTTTTTTAATAATTACATACATAAAAATAATGATTTACAACCTTGTGTGGTGGACGAAAAATAAGCAAACATTTATTTATTTAAAACATTTTTAGTATTTAAACTAATCATTTTAAGAAAAGAGTTGCCGAATCTAATACATTTTTAAATAACACGCTTTTGATGTATGCATTTCCTCATACATTTATATCATGCAGTGGAATATCTGTAAGAAGTGTCAATTTAAGAGCAAATACCAAGTTAATTAAAATAGTAGTAAAAGTTAATCATCATTTTAAGAGATGAATAAAATAATAATATACCGAGGTTTCAGGACTGTCGCTTAAATTAATATTACTCAATCGATCTGTTTCAAGGGATTCATAGTATTCTATTTTAATTTCTGGTTCGGATTCCATTTCCATATTGTAAAAACTCTAAAGTAAATGTTATATTACAAATAAAATCACATGAATATACTTTTATTTACGAAAGTAAACAAATATAAAAACAATAAAGTTCAATGACCGGTCAGTCTTGACAAATATCGACTGTCTATTAAAAAAACTTAAGACGTTTTTTAAAATGCAAATCTCATTAACATAAAATTAAATTTATTTGTTAGAACATATATACTAAATAAACTTGAATTTTAGAGGACTTAGTTTGGATAATTTGAATTGATAATTTATATTAGGCATTAAAAGAAGCATAAACGTTTAAAAAATTGATATAAATACCAAAAAAATATAAATAACAAACAATTAAATTCTTAATATAAATAAATATTTAATATTTGTCCTTTTTTAGTTATTTTATAATTTTTCATCTTTACTTAACAAAGTGACGTTTGTCATGTATAATCTGTGGTAAAACACTTCGCGCCGCGTTGCCATTCTCATTCATTCGTGGCTTGTTTAATCCATTCGTTCTTTCAGTCTGCTCGCAACCTCTGGCGGAGGTGGTATACTCGAGTTCGATATATACTAAACGCGTTTCCTGGTGTGATTTTGTGTTTCTTTATTGTGGTGTACAATGGCTTTCACAACGGTGGTGGTGGTAAAAGACTGTGCGCAGCGACCGACCTCGACGTAGAAAGGGTAAGTCTTCAAAATCAAACATTAACATTTGTGTGGACGAAAATGGCCGTGTTTTGTCCGAAACCGCTTTCATGTTTTGCCATATACGTGCAGAATACGTTTGTATATTTACAGAAAAGAAGGCATAAAGTGAGATTAAGTTAGATATACAATTTTAGACGAGTTAGCATTTTATGGCGTCCACGTTATATTGTTGATTTTTATAGTTTGAGGTTACAACATTGACATATGATAATGAATATATAGATATTAAAGAGTAGCTTGTGGTATACAGTAGTATTTAACGTTAGTATGCCGTTGGAAACGAAAATAGCTGGATGCCGGACTGTCAATTATTGTGATTGACATACCTCGGTCATTAGGTCTGGCGTGGCCGGCGGGAAAAATTCCTCTAAATTTGTATACCCGTAATTATACCCTAATTTTTAATCGTATGTTTCATTTAATACTTCAGAAAAGTTTAATATATATAAAGCAATTTTTTGAATTTCAAATTAAATCGTAATAATATTTACAAAACAATGATATAACAAAGATAAGGTTTTGTTTTTTTAATATCGCTCAATGGTCATATTATTCAGCCACAAAACTTATAAGAATGCACATAAAGAGTTTTTATTTGTTTACTTCGATAACGCTTCCGTGCATACGAAATGGAATGTTATTCAACGTGACGACTGAATGATAAGTGACATTCGTCTATAAAATGCAATTAAAAATAATCTAAAAAAAAGTTTCATAATATATAATTACTGTAATTATATAAAAAACGTTTCAAAGCGACGAAGATTGTTATTGTGTTGATTTTATGTATAATCTGTATTAAGATTAAAATAAGATTGGAAAATGATTGTAAACAAGTTATGCGTGTATTTATATTATAAGTAATAAATACGGCTTTATCACGTGCAATCAAAAATAAAAGTAAAGCAGAGAACGGAGAGATTGTATATACCTTACAAAATGCCTTTGATTTCTCAATTAATGCCTCAATTCGGCGGAAAGTGGGGAACGGAGTGTCTTAACACTAGGTTCCCTCTGCCTACCCTGCTATATGCGGGATACGAAAAAAAAATGAATTTTAAATAATAAAATAAAAAAACTATATGTCTCTGATATTAGAATTTAAATATAATATATAACTAAATAACTAGAATAGTTAGTACATAGGCTTTTCTTGATCAATAAAAGCAAGTGGAAAAATACACTCAGACTATACTAAAATAATAGCGCCCATAAAATTTACTTTCGATATTCGGCGTCGAAGTTTACCGAAAATAAACAATGGTCTTTTCCATTTGTTGGACCACTATAGTTTTATTTACATTATGACGTATTAGATAGAAAGTGGAATAATAAATAACTAGTGTCCTCGTTGACGCGTTAACAACGCGTTGTCTTTATCAATGTATATGTCATTTTATATAAACATAGATGTCAAGCCATGGTAGTGTGTGTAACGTTGATTTTATTAATTAAATGTACTTTTTATGCATTAATTTAAAAAGATATTATCATTCTGCACTCCTTCGTTATATAAACTATAAGTGTGCCAAGTTTCATGCTCCTCCGTCCGCGTATTTTTCGTAAAAAGGGATTCAAAGTTTTTGCTTCACGTGCTTATATATAGATATTGGAATTATTATGAATTTAAGACATGCTAAGATGAAAGTGATGTCGCAAAACACGAATTTCGAGAAAATTCAATGCCATAAGAGTGATAAGTTTTAAAAAGTAAAAGCAGCTTTACGTTTTTTCACGCAAAACAGGGTGTAGTTATAGAGAATCTAGTGTTAAGACCCTCCGTTCGCCGAATTCGAGATGTTAAACAGTGTTAAATATTGTTATAATTGCAAAGGAGTTAAATTATTACAATTAGCGTTAATTTTTACTCCAAAAAATAATATAAAGCTTAATATAAAATATGTTTTATAATTGAATCGGTGAGTGCAGAATCAACGTAAGTCCGGATTTTCAAATTTTGCAGGAGGGAGAAAAAAGTGTATACCTTGCCTTTCTAAGCTTAAATTAATAATAAGTTTAAATCGATTACGAATTTTTGCATTTCTTCTGACTTACGTTGTTTCTGCATTCACCGATTGAATTGTATATGTATATTAAAAATTGTCATTTATGCATAGAATGACGAAAATCGTAAAACGACATATCATTATTATCTATGCGTATAGTTGTTATATACCTAATGCCTATAACTAAAGCAGTCTTTATATAAAACCTGTTTTAGTTATTCCTATTTTAATATGTTCGTGTAAAGAGGACCTAGTTACAAGTTTCTTTGCATTCTATACTTTCAATATATTTAGAGCTAGACATGAGCGACCTTTTTTAGCACTAAAGCTATTCAATTTTTGAAATCCATTGACGGCCCAAAATCACACGTCATAATAGTATTTAAAATTGTATTCATATTACAAACATTAGATTACAAAAACACAAGATGTGGAGATAAGAGAATTGGTATGAATTTAATATATTAGCGAAGAATTGTAATAAAAATAATTGCTAATCAATAATCGCTTCGCGAGTTATATTATTTACTCTTGATTTGAACCTATTACGTAGTGGGTACCGTAATTTAACATCCTTTATTAATAAACCGGAAATTTCGAGAGAAATTTGTATTCAAACCCACCGTGATCTATTACGACGGCGCTATTTAGTATATTTCTTTAAATGTCACAAAGATACTAACAACAAAAGTTGTGACGGCGATAACAAATAATGAGAACGATAGCTTATGTAACACGCTAGGACAGTAAGACAAGTATGGTTAAAATTGCATATGTCATTTTAATATACAATTAATTAGCTGTATACTTACTACCATACGTTATGCCGCGATGGCGAAGTGGTTCTGTGACGGACTATAAACATGATGGATATGAGTTCGATCCCCACTAGATGAAATGAATATGTTTTTTCAAATATTCTAATTTTCCCGCTTTAATAAGACAAAACTCGACGATCAGTTCCGCTATTTATGTTCCTACATAAATAGCTTCACTCTGTATCCCGCATGTAGCAGGGTAGGCAGAGGAAACCTAGTGTTAAGACACTCCGTTCCCTACTTTCCGCCGAATCGAGGCATTACGTGCTGCACGGAACTTAACGCCGCGCTTTGCCTTGTTATCAAACCCAGGAAATTAAAATACTAAACTTAACATTTCCTGGAGTGGGAATCGTACCCACAACCTGTCGCGTTTTTACAGTCGCACGCTTGTGCCTCTGCGCCACGCCAGGTGTCAATAATGTTTCTAATTCAAATGAAAAGCTAAGAACGGAGTTGTCTTGACTCTATGTTCTCTTTGTCTATGTTAAGCTGCTTTATTTAGTTATTGCTGCCCGCGCTGTTTTAAAGTTAGTTCAAATTAATATAGTCTTATGAGACATATATAAATAAGTTGTTAAGACTGCATTTATATGCTCAATTGAAGATCAAAGGGATATGGCTATTATTGGTTCTTCTGAAATCAAGAATAGCATGTATTCAGAAGCTTTCAATTATTTAATATTGTAATTTTTAATTTGAGGCCTTTGTAGTGCAGTAAGTAAGTTAACTACAAATAAAATGTTTGTCTGTTTGTCAACGCCTGTCGTGGCACAGAGGCACAAGCGTGCGACTGTAAACGCGACAGGTTGTGGGTTCGATTCCCACTCCAGGAAATGTAAAATTTAGTATTTTCATTTCTTGGGTTTGGTAACAATGCAAAGCACGGCGTTGAGTTCCGCCACTCAACACGCAACGCTTCAATTCGGCGGAAAGTGGGGAACAGAATTGTTGAAAGAGAATGGAGTGTCTTAACATTAGGTTCTCTGGTTCCCTCTGCCTACCCCGCTCCATGCGGGATACAGCGTGAAGTTAAAATTAAATTTTTGTCATGTCCCGATTAGGATAAGGGGTTTTGCGTGTTTATTATGATTTTATTTTTTTATTAATTTGTAAGGCAAAGCGCGGCGTTCAGTTCCGCCGTTCAACACGCAATGTGTCAAACTAAGCGGTAAATGAAGGACGAAATGTCTTAATAGCAGGGTTTGTTCTGTCTTCGCTACTATGCATAAAAAAAATGTAGTTATTAGCAATCTTTAGAGTATTTCTATTGTAGAATTCGAACCTAGATCCATTGCTTATTATAAAATATAATTTTTAAATTACATATTCTAAGCGTTCCAGTTGTTTTTTTAATATTAATTTTTTTATGTAATAAAAAGCTGTCGTATTAAAATTAATTACATCGTATGACGCTCTCCAACGATAAATCGATAGACACCTCATTAATCAAAATCGATTTTATTAGAGACTACGGTCTATTGAAATATAATATATTATATTGACGCCTGTCGTGGCGCAGAGACACAAGCGTGCGACTGTAAACACGACAGGTTGTGGGTTCGATTCCCCACTTTCCACCAAATTGAGGCATTGTGTGCTGAGTGGAGGAACTCAACGCCGCACTTTGCCTTGTTACCAAACCCAGGAATTTAAAAATTCCATTTCCTGGAGTGGGAATCGAACTCACAACCTGTCGCGTTTACAGGCGCACGCTTGTGCTTCTGCGGCATGGCAGGCGTTGATATATGATATATCAATGATTTTTTTGGTTGATGAATCATCAAAATTAGTTCACCCAGTAAAAAGTTATATCGTAACACATAAAAAAATACAGTGGAATTAAGAACCTCGTCCTGTTTTGAAGTCGATTAAAAAGAATTATGTTCATTCCCTCGAGGGGGAATTGAATCCATAACCACTCGCGCTTACAGTTAGACGCTACATTACAATAACCTTATCCACTAATTAAGTATAAAAATGAAGTAGCGTTTATAAAATTATATTATTTTTTTATAAAATTTATGTAAATTTAATGTATGGTAGTTTTTATATGCGAAATTTCTAAAAGTAGCTTTACGAGCTTTGAGCTTAATGCAAATAATAAAATTTAAGTAAAACTGTATGTTTACTTACTTATTTACATATTGTGCGCTTTTACCGTATTCTTGTGTGTTATTACAAATAACTCAAAAACTATTCGTCAAATTTTACGTCATAACCACTCGTGTCTATCTATCATATATAAAAAGTATCATCAAAATTGATTCGCCCAGTAAAAAGTTATGTGGTAACATACGAAAAAATACAATCGAATTGATAACTTCCTTCTTTTTTGAAGTAGTAATTTTTTTATGAAACTTATGGAAATTAAAGTATTGTGGTTTTTATACGCGAACGCCTATCGTGGCGCAGAGGCACAAGCGTGCGACTGTAAACGCGACAGGTTGTGGGTTGGATTCCCACTCCAGGAAATGGAATTTTTCATTTGAGTTGTTGTTGTCATGTTGAGTTCCGCCACTCAGCAAGCAATGCCTTAATTCGGCGGAAAGTGGGGAACGGAGTGTCTTAACACTAGGTTCCCTCTGCCTACCCTGCTATATGCGGGATACAGCGTGAAGCTATGTATGTATGTATGCGAAATGTTATATTACTAAACGTAGTTAGAGCTTTGAGCTTGCGGTCAAATTATTTACATATTTTGCGCTTTTTACAGTTTTATATGTTATAATATTTATTTTAATATTATGAATGGTTTACTCATATCTTTTATTGTATAATTTGTTATTTTTTTCATTATCAAGTTTACGTAAAAATGTTTTTTTTTTTTCAACTTTATATGTAAAAATGGTGTTTTTTTAATCTAAACTAGGCTGTTCTTGTAATAAATTGTAGTAATTAAAAAAAATAAAATTTCTTAGTTTAAATTAATTATTTTAATATTTTTGCTTACGGCTCCACACGCACGGCGTGTTGATAGAACTGAATCTTTATAGGTGAAAGGTAGAATTTATGTTATTCTCTGTATTATTGTTATTCTGATGTATAAGTAATAATATTGTAATATAAAATTTTGAAGTATCGTTTAAGATTCGTTTAGTACCTAATTGTTGCGTGAAAGAATAACAGACATCCTCACAAGCCTTCACAATTATAAAAGCAGGATATAAAATGGATATTTTTTTAGTTTTCTGCATTACTCTGTATAGCAAGTGTCTAGTGCTAAGTCACTCTGCTACCTGCTTTCCGCCCTAATTCGAGGCATTGCGTGTTGAGTGGCGGAACTCAACGCCGCGTTTTATCTTACGACAGTATTGAAATGGCAATAAACATTCCCCTATAATCATTAAAAAATAATAATCATTCCATCAAGTGGGAATCGAACCCAAAATCATCGCGTTTACAACAGATGGTCTCAAAACGGTTCTTAACTAAGTATAATATATACATTAAGTAAGTAAAATTTAACAATAAATCTCAGAACATGCAAATGAGTATAACTCAAACTGAAGTCGATTCGAAGCTCTATTAAATCTCCCCTTTGTGTACTTTACAATGGCTCGTGTTAACGGTATCGAAATGTCGATGAATGAATTGATAAATATTTATATATTATAGCTAGTTTTGTATGAAGATTCTTATTATTATTTATATTAGGGGCTATAGTTGGCGCGTAAATTACACGTTTCCTTGGCTACGTAAATGTCACTTTATACAAGATTACATGTCAAATATATGGTAGTGTTAGTAATATTTATTTAGTGTAATTGTGATATATTATTATAAAAAATATTGATTGTTAGCACTTCTTCTCCATCTATATGTTTATCAATTATCATACTTTCCCGTCCCCGCGGTTTTCATAAAAAGGAATCCAACTTACATACACAGCTTCATGCTGTTTCCCGCATATAACAGGGTAGGCAGAGGGAACCTAGTGTCAAAACACTCCGTTCCCCAATTTCCGCTGAATTAAGGCATTGCGTGATGAGTGGCGGAACTCAACGCAGCGTTTTGGCGTGCCAACCTAGGAAATAAAAAAAATCCATTTCTGGAGTGGGAATCGAACCCACAACCGTTAAACCGGCGTTCAGGTAGGAATCCACCTTCATGGAATAAAATGATCTAGTTGTTTTAAGCATCTTTACGCACAGCAGGAAGAACCTAGTGTACCTAATGACACACCGTTGTCTTCATTCCCCCCGATTTTTGAGTCGATGCTAAGTGGCAGAAACATTGCATTTTGTTTTACCAGACCAAAAAAAAAATGTTATTCAGACATAACATTATAAAAATAATAAAATGACACATAAAAATCTAGAAAACGCCTACTAAAGTGTAGTATACCATAGTCCTTAAGAGCATATGTAAATAAGATACCCCATACATACATAACATAAACACTCGCCATAAACAAAACAAGCAGTCATACATATAGTTAACATTTAAAGTTAAGTTTTAGGGGAAACAGTTTTTGTCCATTAAGGATGCGGAATGGCGGAACCCAACGCCGTTTTTGTTCCTCAAGTTCATTAATTAATACTAACCTAATTTTCACTGAGGGTCCTCTGAGTGGGAGTAAGGAAGTAAAGTTCGAGATGAAAATTCTTTTTTAAAATAATTATATAAGTTATAAATAATTAAGTTATTGTAGCACAGTTTGTAAAAGAGATTAGTTGCGGGTTTGATTCCCATTCGAGGTTTTTTTTCCGCTCTAGTAAGACAAAGTTCGATGTTTCATTCAAAATACAATGTCTTGAATTCAAACGGGAAGTGGTCTTTGTAGTGACTTAACGCTGTTCTCCTTACTTTGAGGGTTCAACTGTGAAGCTGTAAAATTTTTTTTTTTCATTTGTTATAATTTATTAACTATATGTACTAGAGGCCCCGCTGACGCGTAAACAACGCTGTGCCTTAGCAACGGGTTCGTCATTTTATACAAATGTGTTTGTCAATGGTAGTATGTGTAAAATTTTTGTTTTAATTATTTAATATTTCTAATAAATTATATATGTAATACTAAGTATAATAATATTGAGTAATGTTAAGTAATATCAAGTATTATAAGTAATAATAATATATTAAGTAGGCAACTAAAATACTAGGACTCTCTTTGGGAAAAAAATCTTATTTCCTAAGCTTAGCTAAGCGATTGAAAATATCAAAAGGTACGGAACACGTGTCCGTAGTGTTCGGAATAAATATAAAAAAAATATATTATTATTAATAATATTGACTATCTGCATTCCTTCTCTATATAAACATTAACTGTTTCTATTGTAGAACGCTTTTTTTTGTTAATTTCAGTCAGTGTTTTACTGCTTTTAAAATATTAATATTAAGTTTTTATTAGTTGTTATTTTTACGATGTTGTCTTTTTAGGGATTTTTTTTTTTAAGATATTTTTTTGGATACACACTCTTTTACATAGATAAATTTTATTGTTTACTGTATTTTGCTGAAGTTTTTAATAGATAGTTTATATTTTATACAGAAGTAATGTAGGTGTTGGAACAACTGTTTATTTTACATGATAAGTTAGCCTTTAAGTGTGGTGTATAGTGTACCATATCAATATGTTTAAATGATATTATGTTAGAAAGATATATCACTATACCATGTGGGCTTCCTAAAATAAAATAAAAAAATTGTGCAAAATTCATACTCCTTAAACCACGTAATTTTCGTTAAACGGAATACAAAATGTTTCCTTAACATATTAACATAATTAAACAATTACACATAAATATATATTCATAAGGCGGAAACATTAAGAAATTAATATAAAAACTTCATACATCTGTCACACGAGTAACAGCGTGTCATCGTTAATGACTCACGCGCATACTACGCCAAGGGGCGTGGCTACGCGCGCGCCAAGTTTTACTGTTACACTATTGGACAGATTGTTTTGAAATATTGTTTGACTATATTATATTGTTAAAATGTTAGTTTTGTTGTGTGGGATGAGGGTTTTGGGTTGATTTTTTTAATTATTAATTAGTCAATTACAAAGGGGAGCGGAAATGCTAAAAGAGAACGGACTGTTTTAAGACTAGGTTGTCTAGTTCCCTTTGCCTACCCTGCTATGTGCGGGATACAGCGTATTATTTTATTTAGATCTATGATAAAGTATAATAACTTATTAAAATCATGTAGATTATACATACATTTAATGGAAACTGTTTAAATATTTTTTTACGCACTTATATATTTACTGACAGGCAGTGGGTAAGTTAATAAATCAAAAATGTCAAAAAAAAATATACGGTTTTATTTAAGTTATAATTTTCTGTAATCTGTAAAATCCGTTTTTATGTCATTTAAATTAGCTTTTTCCCTGAAAGTATTCGATTTGCTTCTTGTATGTTTTAGTAATGTATTTAACCCATTAATTTGTATATT
The DNA here is from genome assembly GCA_033558755.1 of Philaethria dido. NCBI lineage: Eukaryota > Metazoa > Arthropoda > Insecta > Lepidoptera > Nymphalidae > Philaethria > Philaethria dido. Next base: position 417,182 of record JAKGSA010000712.1, read on the forward strand.
AGTAGTAATACTCTATTGTTTATTAACATTTAAAAAAATTGTCCATATATGAAAATTGAGTTATCAACTTTTTCACGCCTAGTACGAATATGAACCATTTTCTAAAGCTGAACTTGTTTGAGCTTGAACTTTTTTTCATTTATAGAGTTTCTTTCTTTATATATATAAAACTTTACTTAGTTACTGACAGACAACGTACCGACAAAACCAGAGCCCAAAGAAATTTATGAGTGTACGGAGCGAAAAGAGAAGATTTCTCAAAATTACAATCAAAACATGAAAAAATGGGATTTTAGTTTTTATAGTCTTCGCAAACACAATCAAGTAGTCTAAAAATAATAGATATTGTTTTGGTTAAAATAATTTAAGTGTAAATATTATATTTGAAAAATATTTGCTATTTAATTATCTCAATATAAACATATATACTATGCTTAATAATGTAAATATACTGAAAAACTGACTCATAAATGACGATAGTTTAAAAAATTTACACTTTTTTATATTTTTAATGATTTTTTTTGGCCATAGAAATATAAAGCCATACGTATATATGTGGATGTATCTATGTATATTACTGCCTCAATACAATTATTCAAAAATCTGAAAAATATAAAAATACAACGTTTATCCCATATATATTCTTTAAAAGACACCCGTTGATTTCTAATTTTAAGGTAGTAACGAAACCGTTTCTTTTGAATTCCAGCCATACCTTTTTATTATTTTGAAAATTTGCTGTAAAAAAGTGTAATGTTGGTTTCTGGTACTCTTGAATCGAAGCAGCGATATATAATGATTTAGTCTAGGCCATTTTGTTAAATTATACAATTTTATAAACATTCGTGATGTTGAAATCGAATAATCGTATCGATATTTAAAAATAAGCTTGGATTGCCAATGCCCTTAGCCCTGTATGGAGTCCAAGAAGGAACTAGTTCAAACCCTGCTTCATTAATTTTTTTTAAAGAATTTTATTCCTTGGGAGTACCGTTATTATTTGGAAAAAAGTATTAATAATAAATAAGCTATTAACTTACAGAGTCTTTACTGTTATTACATTCTTTTCGTACAATTTCGTACAAGCAAAAAAAATATTTTTTCATATGTAATAAATAAACCGTCAAAATTATTTTATAATAATCATATAAATAAATATTTTATTAATAAGGCCCAATCGAAATAAACTAGGCACTAAAATCTGACTTACACCACTTGATACTCGACCGAGTTTTAATTAAATCTTTGATGTTAGAACGTATTGCAGGAATTTAACACCTACGCCTCTATTAAATGCTACATTCGTTATTATTTATAGTAATAGTACCCATCTATTTGTGTACGTCATATTCGTATTGCTATTGATATATAAATATTATTGTGATTTTGTGTGTGTGTGTCTGTTCTTTTAGTTAGAAATGAATTGTGTGTTTATCTATATATTAATACGTGAAGCAAAAACTTTGTACCCCTTTTTACGGAAATTACGCGGACAAAGGAGCATTAAACTTGGCACACTTATAGTTTATATAGCAAAGGAGTGCAGAATGATAATATTTTTTAAAATAATGCTAAAAATATATTAAATTAACAAGTTAAATTTTGCACACATTACCATGGTTTGACATCCATGTGTATTTAAAGTGACATACACCCAAGGCAACGCGTTGTTAACGCGTCAACGGGGACAGTAGTATGAATTATTTTACACTAGGTATTAAACATATAATATCGGTATTTTCGATTTGATAGGAATTACGAGAAATTCTTAGAATAGTAAGCTCTTAGTGCTCCCCTACATCCTCCAAGAAAGAGTCAACATCCAAAATTTGAGCTTTATATGAACAGTAATTTTGCCTGTACGTTGTCTGTCAGTAACTCAGAAACGCAAACTCTTTATATATTACGTTAGAGAAAAAGAAATCATTATATTCTCAGTACATAGCTGTAATGATCGATATCTCGTAAAGTATCCATCAAACGATTTCCATCTTACGCTCGTTTTCGAGGTGACATTTCAAAGCAAAGAAATTTTCTTGGTGTTTTTTGGTTGTTCTATTTTGTTGTGACTTACACGGTGATAACAATAGAAATCAACAAAAAGAAAATTCGATATATTTTACAATTTTTCGTTGATAAAGGCGAAAATGCAAGCCAGGCCGCTGAAATTGTAACCGGTGTTTATGGTGAAGATACTGTAACAGTTAATTATGTGTAAAAGTAAGTATAACGCCTATCGTGGCGCAGAAGCACAAGCGACGAGCGTAAACGCAACAGGTTATGGGTTCGATTCCCACTCCAACTGTAATAGTTTAGTGTATTCATTTCCTGGGTTTGGTAAAAAGGCAAAGCGCGGCGATGAATTCTGCTACTCAGCACGCAATGCGTTAATTCGGCGGAAAATGGGGAACGGAGTGTCTTAACATTAGGTTCTCTGTTTTCCTCGGCCTACCCCGCTTTAAAAAAAAGAAGAAGAAGCTAAAAAAAAGTAAGTATAGATGATTTTAACGAGTAAATACTTTTATAGTACTATATAACAGTAGGTAAAAGGATGCTAGAATTAAGATAATCGTGATTTGTACAGTTAGTCACTGTTCCAATACTCTAAGATAAATTATAAATGTTAAGGAATGACTTGCAAGTGGTAATTGATAAATTCATATCATCGTGATGTTGCAAAGAACTATGGAATTGTTTTTTTCCTTTAACTTTTTCTCTGGTTACTAAAAAAATAATAATCGGAAAGTGGAGAATATAGCATTAGATTTCTCTTTGCTTATCTCGCAAGATGTCGCTTCATAAATAAAAAAAAATAAAGTAATTTTGCTGTCGTAAAGTTATGGCAAAATATAAACAGAGATATAACGGGGAACGGAGTATCTTAACACTAGGTTCTCAGCCTACCCTCTGCCTACCCTGCTGTATGCGGGATACAGCGTGAAGCAAAAAAAAGCTAAAAAAAAAACAAAGATCAAAAACATATTTCATACTTTCTGGGATGGGAATCGAATCCACAACCTAACGCGTTTACTGCACCACGACTGGCTTTAACAGTATAATACTTCTCCGAGTGAGAATCGAACCCACAATCAAACGCGGTAACAGTAAAACACTGTCCCACTGCGCCGCAACGACCTCAGTTATAATTAATATTAAAAGAACTCAATTTGTTGACAACAGTGACTTTGTAATTTATACTAATTGGAACAAAAAATATGTATAGCTTAAAAAGTAGATGAACGGATGTTAAATGTCAATCATCTGGTGACTCATTGTGTGTGCGTCCTTGACTTTTTTTTTATTTTTAAATATATTAGACCGTTGACGCGACAGAAACATGTTGCCATGGAAACGTGTGCGTAGCCTACGAAAGTGTATGTCAAGTATATGGCAGTGTGTGTAATATAATTCATATAATTCAGTTCAGTTTAGTGCAGTTCTTTAATTATGGCGCTTCGAACTTGCTAATTGAGCACAAATCACTTCGCCAATGTCACGATGTATGAAGAACACACTAAGAAGGATTGATCGGTGTAATATAAAATAATTTTACACATATTATGTGTTTTCAATCTGTTATTATAAAAAATATTGGCTTTTTGCATTTCTTCGTCTTACAAATTTTTGATTATGTCAAGTGTCGCATTTATCTGTTCGTATAATTCCCTTATAAGTGTCCATTTTGTTGGTTGTTTTATGTAGCAAATTAGGAAATAGAGTAAAATCACTCCTTCGTTTTAAGGTCTCCATAAAAAAAATGTAACAAAGTTTATTCCAATGAAATTGATATTTCATTAAAATTACCTTGTTTAGCAATCTTTACTTTCCTTTGTGTTCTTTAACTGGTAGAATTAAAATTTTAAAAATAAGAATTACTTAAGAAATGTATATTTTATTTATATAAAAATTACTTAAAAACATGAAAGAATAAGTATGATTAAAATCTACAAGAACCGCTGTTTTTTATCGCTGTATGTATAATTTAAGGTGATAGTAGGAAGATATTTTAAATATTATATTTAATGACTTCTGGTATTGTCTAGAGTTATGGCAATATTTTAAAGTGTCTATCGTAAATATTAATAGTTATGTTATCTGTTGTACTGTTATTTATTATTGTTTTTTTGATATGTGGGTAAAAACTGGGAATATTCATTTGTAAAACGTTCTGACAAGATCATCGGTTCATCTTATTGGCTGTCGTCCCACGTTCCTTTTACCCTGCCTAGGTTTGACCAAGATTTTATAATTCTCAGTAATTATACAGAATTCAGTGAGAACCAATCGAAACACGCGACAGGTTGTGAGTTCGATTCCCACTGCAGAAAATAAAATGAGACAACGTGAAGCTAAAAACAAGTTTATTAGTCTACGCAAACGAAGTCGTGGGACATCTAGCAGTGGAGAGGTGGCCTATAATACGGTTCCTACCGGCTTGCTTTAATTTTTAAAATACAGTAGGTACGAGACCTAAAAAACAAGGTCAAGAACGGTGGAGAGCTAAAAAAAAAGTCGCCAGAAAAATTACATATATAAAATTGCAAGAAAAAAGAAGCTCTAAAACCAAAACAAAAGTCATCACTAAAATTTGATATATAACTAAATACCTTTACATCTTATACTGGCTTCCCTAAATTTACCGGCTTGCCTATCTAAAATTTTCACCCGTCACCACTGACAGCTTGTATTGCATAAATAGTATATTACATCTAACAATTGTATAAAGCGATGGTATTTCCCTTTTATTATCATATGTTTATAAATAATTTGATAAACAAGATTAATTGACTGCACATTATTGTACTCCTGTCAAAGTGTCATAACGTAATAAATGTAAAATGTAGCGATAAATCTCGTTTTACTAGACCCTGTGAAATCATGTTTTACGCAAATATGAATAGATAGCAGTTTGATTGGCATTATGATAATGATAATTATTATGAATATTCTACTGTTTATTTATAATGTAGGAAAGTGGGGAACGGAAATCTTATGAGTACGGAGTTTTTTAACACTAGCTTCTTAGGTTCCCTCTGCCTACCCTGTTATATGCGGGATAGAGCGTGAAGTGATATATAAAAAAAGTATAATATTATAGGTAAATGTGACAGTTCGTGAGAATGGATGCATTTTAGGTACTCTCTGGAGCAAAAAACATGTAACGGATTTAAATTAAACTATAGTAATGAAGTAAGGACTTCAGAATAACATAAAATCTAGAATTTTAAAAGATTTTAGCTTTCATCAACCCGTAACGATTAATAAGGCTGAAATGACACATTGAGTGAAGTAATTGAGAGTTAAACATTTGCTGTTCTTTGCTTGTTTCATTGGCATTTTAAAATTATAATACGTCCCTAGTAACGTATGAGTTACTTTATCTTTCCCGTCGGAATTTTAAAATTAACTTAGTGATTCATCTTTTCAAGAAATAAATAAAGAAATAAATTGTACAAATTATTTAAACTATATTTTCAATGAAAAATCTCATTTCGAGCGAAGTTACTAAGTAAAGAAAGAATTTTGAGTTCAGAAAATCTAAATTCTTTCTTTAGAACAAAAAACGTTGTAGCATTTAAAGTATAACCCTCAACGAAAGTGACCTATTTAAAAATGTTCCAATTTATGAAATATGACTACTTATTGTGATAATAGCCTTCTTTTAACTAATTTTGGACAAAATTAGAAATATGAAAAAATTTGTAGGTCACCTTAATTTTAAGAGACTGAAGCTTTTTGGGAGAGCTTGGACATGTTATCTTAATCTGGCTGCGTGCAAAATTATATATATATTTTAGCTTTTTTAGCGCTATATCCCGCATGTAGTAGGGTAGGTAGAGGGAACCAGAGAACCTATTATTAGGACACGGTTTTTTTTAAGATTATTGTTATCCACTTTCCGCCGAATTACGAATTAAGGCATTGCGTGCTGAGTGGTGGAACTCAACGCTGCGCTTTGCCTTCTTAGCAGAGCGAGGAAATGGAAATATTAAATATTAATTATTATTAATATTTTCATTTCCTGGACTGGTAACCCCTATCACTACCTGTCGAGTTTACAGTCGCATATTTGCCTCTGTGCGACGACTGGCCTCCTAAATGATAATCATGAGTATTCCAAATAATTATTGGCAGTAGAATGTCTGTTTATTTCATAATAACGATTTAATATCTAAACCAATGTTTATTGTCTTACATTCATTTTATCATAAAATCATTAAATTTTATCGTTATTTACACTATATTACTAGAATCTAATGTGCTATTAAGTAATATTTGAAGCGAAATTGCATCACGTGGAAATACTTTAGTAAAATATACCATACTAGCTGTATACCATTACTTCGTAAAGGCAAGGACATGTTAAAAGAAAACCAAGATTCTTAACACTAGGTTCTCAGGTTCTCCTCTCAGGTCCTCAGGAAATCTTTTATTAGTGCTTAACTAAACTCCCCAAGGAGCCTTCATGTCAAATTTCAGCATTATATGACCAGTAATTTCGCTTGTACGCTGTCTTGTCAGCAAACGCAAGCGTTTTTTTATTTTTTTAGCTTCACAGTATTATCCCCCATATAGCTGGGTAGGCAGAGGGAACGAGAGAACCTAGTGTTAAGACACTCCGTTTTCTTTTAACATGTCTGTCTGCCTTTATGAAGTATTGCCTTTATGAAGTCTGCCTTTATGAAGTATTGGTATACAGTTAGTATGGTATATTTTTTCCAAAATATTTCCACGTGATGCTATTTCGCTTCAAATATTACTCCGAGTACTCCGTTCTCTTAAGAGATCCGTACCCCACTTTTCATCGAATTGGAGAGGCTGAGTGGCGGAACTCAACGCCGCGCTTTGCCTTGGGGCCAGAGCGAGAAAATGAAAACACTAAATATTAATTATAACAAATATTTAATATTTTCATTTCCTGGAGTGGGAATCGAACCCACAAGCTGTCGCGTATACAATTACACGCTTATGCCTCTGCGCCACAATAGGTCTCAATTACATACATACATAGTTTCACTCCGTTCCCCACTTTCCGCCGGATTGAGGCATTTCGTGCTGAGTAGTGGAACTCAACGACGCGCTTTGCCTTGTTACCAAACCCAGGAAATTTAAAAATCTATTTCCTGGAGTGGGAATCGAACCCACAGCCTGTCGCGTTTACAGTCGCATATTTGTGCCTCTGCGCCACGACAGGCGTTAGTTTAGGTCTCAATTATTATCTTATATATATAGAAGATTAATAAAACAAATGCATATCTATTAGTTAAATGGATATTGAATTCTTGGCATTTCATATGATGCGAGTTTGGACGGAGTTAGCAAATTTATGGTCAATTTGAAGATATGCTTAAAAGAACGGATGTGGCTTTATGTTTATTTACTATTATTTGTTTCAACTTTGGCAATATTGTAAGATGTGTTTTAGTAACTAAATCGAATTATTCTAGGTCGACTTTTTTGATGTATACAAGCGTGAATAAGTTGACAAGTCGACTTGTAAGTCAATTTCTTTTATTATCAATAGACTTTAGGATTGGTTTTCTATATTTGTAGGTGATTAAGTAAATGCATAATTTTTGGGATAAAAAAGTTGAATAATATTATAATAATATACAGAATTTACAGATAAATCTTGCAAAAATTAAGGCCATCGTGGCGCAGTGGTCAATCAGTGTTTAACTGTAAACGCCATTGGTTATGGCTTCGATTCCGACTGGGGGAAATAATTATATTTAAACTATTTTAATTTCTCCGCTCTGGTAAGACAAAGCGCGGCGTTGAGTTTCGCCACTCACCACGCAATGTCTGGAATTTGGGCGGATAGCGGCGAACGGAGTGTCTTGACACTAGGTTCTCTCTGGGATAAAGGATGAGATAAAAACCTCTGGGATAAAAACCTGTTCTGTAAAGTGTACATTTTTGATTTATTAATTTATTCACGCCCCGTACTGGTTTATATGTTATTTATAAATATAAAATTTTTGACACAGTCTGTAATCGAACATCATACAATCAACCTACCTAACTTCACGGTTTATCCCTAGCGGGGTAGTCAGAGACAATCGACCATTGATTATATTAAAAATTTCAGACAATATTATTCTTTTGAACATACACATATTAATATTCTGAAGTCATAACGAAAAAAGTTATATAAACAGGCTTAAGTCGAATCGAGTTGTTGTTATTAGATTATGCTAAACAGATACGCTGCGAGATGCGGCTCCTAAACTTTGTGAGTCAATATAATATGAATGTAAAGAAGTACTGGTTTTTACTAAATATGTAGTAGGGCACGGAGTGTCTTAACATTAGGTTCTCACATAGTCTTAAGACAAGGTAGTCTATTTAAGTATGCACACGAAAAAAAAAAAAGAAACAAAAGGCACGGGCAAGTGCGTGCCCGTGGATGTAATCTAACTCAAAAAAAAAAAAAACTAGGTTCTCTGGTTCTATTTGTCTACACGGTTATATGCGGGATACAGTGTGAAGCTTTTTTTTTTAACTTCACGCTGTAACCCGCATATAGCAGGGTAGACAGAGGGAACCTGAGTACCTAGTGTTAAGACACTC
>JAKGSA010000713.1:4593-26902 GCA_033558755.1 Philaethria dido
TCGTAACAAACGCTCACTTTCAGGTCAAAGTGTCATTTAAATTCTGACATTTGAAAAGTACTTTGCGCTTTTGTTGTGTAAAATCTTAAAAACTTGACCGATTTCACTGAAATCCACATACAGTTGAATAGTGAGACTCTTAGCTCTCTCAAACAACAATAAAAAGGCTTTCAGAACTAGAGTTAGAATTTCGAAAGCAACATTTACTAGATATTATGTGTTTTGAAAATGTAACGTAGCAAGTAAACTTAATTGAAACTTGATGTAACGAAAATGCGTTACGGTAAAGAAACAAACACATAAATGCGCTAATACGGCTCTAGTATCAAGAGGCCGTGCTTAAATAAATGATCAAATAACCATAATAAGTTAAGTATTTATTTAGAGATGACAAAATAATAAATTTTCTTTTCTTGGGTTTGGTAACAAGGCAAAGCGCGGCGTTGAGTTCCGCTACTCAACCCGCAATGCCTCAATTCGGCGGAAAGTGGGGAACGGAATTGTTGAAAGTGAATGGAGTTTCTTAACACTGGATTCTCTGGTTCCCTCTGCCTACCCCGCTATATGCGGGATACATTGTGAAGTTAAATTATAAATACTTTATTGGAGCATTTAAAGCGACGTATTGTTACAATGTTTTTTTTTACCTGTGGTTCCCGCCAATACGCTAGGTATTGGCGAGAACCACAAGAGAGAAAGGATTATTGTGTCATGCTCGGAAGTGATGGAACGGCGAGAGACAGGATCTTTTGATTGTAATAAGGATTGAAGTGATATATGTAATTGGACAATATTCGTATAATACAACTGTAATGGGTTTGGTAATAAGGCAAAGGGCGGCGTTGAGTTCCGCCATTCAGCACGCAATGCCTCAATTCGGCGGAAAATGGGGAACAAAATTGTTGTGAGAGAACGGAGCGTCTTAACACTAGGTTCTCAGGTTCCCTCTGCCTACCCTGCTATATGCGGGTTACAGAGTGAAGTTAAAAAAAAATTAACTGTAAAACCGAAGTATCCTCTAATTTGTTGGTTAGTGTCAACAATTCTGTACCCTGCTATGCGGTCTTAATTGTAAAGTTGTTTTTTTATTGATTCTATCACGAACATGTCCAGTAATTTAGCTAAGCATTATCCTTTAGAACTGGAACGAATTGGTACAGCGATTTTGTATTACATAGAATCCGGGTTTTTGAAAGAGGACCACTTTAAAGCTAAATAGAGTTTTTAATTGGATTTTCAAACGTATAGGCGACCTTTGTAGCACAATAGATAGCGATTGATTGTAAACACGAAAGGTTAGGGTTCGATTCCCGCTCGGGAGAATGATTATATCTAAATTATTTTATTTTTCGTAAGATGGCGTGGCGTTGAACTTCGCTACTTAACACGTAGTGTCACAAATTTTAGTGGAAGGTGTCTTCATGGAGTGTCCCGACACTGAATTCTGTCTGACTACCCTGTTATGCGTGAAGCTGCTTTGCTATTATTATTAGTTTCAGTAACGCCTGTCGTGGCGCAGAGGCACAAGCGTGCGACTGTAAACGCGACAGGTTGTGGGTTCGATTCCCACTCCAGGAAATGTTAATCTTTTCATTTCCTGGGTTGGGTAACAAAGCAAAGTGCGGCGTTGAGTTCCGCCACTCATCACGCAATGCCTCAATTCGGCGGAAAGTGGGGAACGGAATTGTTGAAAGAGAATGGAGTGTCTTAACACTAGGTTCTCTGGTTCCCTCTGCCTACCCTGCTATATGCGGGTTACCGCGTGAAGTCAAAAAAAATTATAACTCCTTGCTTGATATTTTGTTAACAATCGTTTCTTCACGCTACAAATAAAGCAATCCTTTTATATAAATATTTAAAAAAAAATACTTATTAATTATTATACCAAAAAATATTAGCAAATATTTAAAGAACAGTGACGGACACGGTATAAATACAAGAAAGAAAAATAACTGATCACTCCTTGTTTTCGCCTTCAAAAGGTGAATAAATCGTTTATGTCACAAGGTATACGTATGTATAACAAAATTCCACAAGTATTGACAGACCTGCCATTTGAAAAATTCAAAGTCGAGATTAAAAATATATTATTAAGGAAAGTTTATCATTCTGTCCAAGAATACTATATGCCTAATGCCGTCCTAATTCGACACATTGTATGTCAAGTGGCGGAACTCAACGCCGCGCTATGTCTAGCAAAATGAGTTATTTTTTAATTCGTAATTTAATTCAGTTTCTACTATGCACAAAGAACAGATGGCGGGAGCGGTCCAGATGGTTAATACTATTGAATAAGATGTTCAATTTAAATTCGAGTTTCAGCATAAAATGTCCATCTGACGTTTATTTTTATGAAATTCATATTATAGTATATTTTCTGTGTGGTTTAAAAATATATTTTATTATTTATCTTTTTTCAGTATGGGTGGGTAGTTAAAGAATATATAGTGTTAAAACACTACACTCTCTAATTTCCAGTACTCGATACATTGCGTGTTACATGGTGGAATTCAACATCGCGCTTCGTCTTGCCATAGTGAGAAAATTAAAATAATTTGAATATAATTCCTGATAATTTCTCTGAGTGGGATTGAACCTACAACAAATCGCATTTGCAGTCAGTAGTTATACTATTGAGCCACAATGGCCTCTAATATAGCAAACAGTATTAATAAAAAAGTAAAAAATATATAAAATAATATATATATCATATTTAGTATTTTCATTTCCTGGGTTTGGTAACTAGGCAAAGCGCGGCGTTGAGCTCCGCCACTCAGTACGCAATGCCTCAATTTAGTGGAAAGTGGGGAACGGTTCATAAGAGAACGGAGTGTCTTAACACTAGGTACCCTGTATCTTCTGCGCATCTTGCTATGTGCGGGGATACAATGTGAAAGTAAAAAAAACGTATATATTCATATATTTATAGTATTTAAAATTATCTATTATTCAAGTTTTATATTGTGTACACAGGAGGTGTCCCACCACCGGAACTGTCATGGCGGTTGCTCGCACTGGAACCGGCTTTGGACCACCGGCCGTATCTACGCATACATCATACAAACTACTCTATTGGTAAGGATTCCTTTTTATAATTAATTAGTCTAAAATAAATATCAGAAAAGAAAACAAAAGGAAAAAAAACATAAATATCTATAAATTTTATACAATTACAAGCTATTTTTAGCCGACTGTTTTCAAATGGACTATATTTTGTATGTGTGTTTCTGCAATTGCTTATTGGGTTAACCAATTTTGATGATCCTTTTTTTATTTGATAGGTACTGCTAATAATGCAGATTTAAGTTAAGATCTGACTGGTAGTTTATGAGTTATTTGTAATAATTTTCTTTTAAGTGTATCTTATTTGACGTCTATTTTCTTTTTTTGTTAAAATCTTAATAATATACATATAGATTACGGCTTTCTTTTTTCCCATATAGCATTGTAGTCAGAGAGAACCTAGAGTCAAGACACTCCGTTCTTCATTTCTCGCTCATTCGAGATAATTTCATGTATTCTATATTTTTTTTTAATATTGAATATTTATAATATTTAGTATTTTAATTTCTTCTGGTAACAAGACAAAGCACGGTGTTGAGTTCCGCTACTCAGCACGCAATGCCTCAATTCAGCGGAAAGTGGGGAACGGAAATGGGAAATAGAACGGAGTGTCTTAACACTAGGTTCTCAGGTTCCCTCTGTCTACCTTTTTATGTGCGGGATACAGCGTGAAGCTGTATTCCTTTTGAAATACGGAATTATCTCAGGCAATTTCAATTTAAAAAAGCCGTAATGGCCTTGTTTAAGAAATAATTAAAACAAAGCCGCGTGCAAGAACAAGGCTCACAATTCACTCTCATTCCACATCACATTCTAGACACAACGGAATCCAATTTTACTGAGTATTCTACTAATTAAATTCTTGACGATATCTTCAAGATTCCAGGAAAATTTAAATTTTCATGAGTATTTGTTCCTACGTAATAAGGAAAGTATAATGTACCTCTACTACGAGTGCGTTCGATTTTTTCTCGAAGGAATGATTGAATTTAAATACGTACATACATACATAGCTTCACGCTGTATTCCGCATATAGCAGGGTAGACAGAGGGTATCTAGATTTAAGACACTCCGTTCCCCACTTTCCGCCGAATTGAGACATTGCGTGCTGAGTGGCGAAACTCAACGCCGCGCTGCTCTGTCTACCCTGCTATATGCGGGATACAGCGTGAAGCTAAAAAAAAAATCCGCATGACCTAGTATCACCTAGTCCAAATTGAATCTAGTCTAAACTCTCCTTGGCTTCCTACCTAAATACAGGTTGCATGTTAAATGGCGGAACTCAACGCCGCGATTTAGTCAAAGTTTATAAAATATTTTTATGATAACCTTCCTCCTGAGTAGGGATCATATCTACTACCATTGCGTACTGACGCTGTCTTACTGTACAACGATTATCTCCATGTAATACAGCATTACTTTCTACAATACAAATATTTTTTTTTTAATTGACTTTACAAAAAATTCGAATGTGTTTTTTTAATGTACTTTTTTTAATGTGAGTCGATTTTGATGATTTTTTTATATGATAGCTAGTTTTTTTGAGTTATTCGTAATAATAATATTTCTTTCTTTTTATCTTCACGAATCTCCAAAAATAACGAAGTTGGCCGGAAAAAATGAATAACACGTCGCTTTCGTTATGCAGTTCTCGCTGAAACAAAGCCTTTGTGAATTGATTGGCGACAAACTATATCGGTCTTTGTCTACAAAATTGACAAAATGTTTACTTTACTATCATTTTAATCAAATATTTTTAATAATATTTACAATTTTAACATAAAAATGAAGGCGGACTTCAAATAAAATGCACTAAAAAGTGAAATTATTACGAATAACTCTAAAACTAACCGTCAAATCTTAGCTGAATTTAAATGAGACTAAATCGGAGGCTGCCTTCATATAAAAAAGGAATCATCAAAACTGATTCACCCAGTAAAAAAGTTGCACATAAAAAAATGTAATCATTTTTTTGAGCTAGGGTTAATAGATTTTGACAAATGATTTTAAATAAAAATTGCTTAAAGAGATGCTAACAACAATAATTAATTATAGCAAATGTATAAGAATTTCGTTGTAGCTCGATAAGAACGTATAGCTTAATTCCAAAAGGCATGGTTTGAATACTGGCACGTTAAATTTTTTTATAATCCGCTTTATATAAAGCGTTTTTCTGTGTATTTTACGGATGGATTGTATAGATAGGCTTCTGTAGACTATCTATATATATTGTATGACATCTATTAGATGTATGCATCTATATTTGAGTATATGTAAATATATATAATCATATAAAAAGTATATATATATATATATATATATATATATATATATATATATATATATATATTTATATATATATATATATATATATATATATATATATAACATATATGCTGCTGCTATATATGCTGCTATATAATAATATGTATGTTATTTATATTTATTAGTAGTTTTGTTTTTTTTTTTTTTTTTTATTTCTGGTCATTGTACAGATACTCTATCCGCTTTGTTATGTGCTCGTCCACTTCCACGGGTTGACTGGTATCTCTTTTAAATAAAGATCACCTTCATTATTACTAAACTTTATGTTTGTCTTTATTTTTATGATGTTTAAGTGCAATGAAGATATATAATATATGCCACCAGTGGTACCGGTGGTACACACCAGTGATGAGACGTTCATACAACACGGTTCCCACACACCGGCTTGCCTTATTTATAGTGGTGAGATTACTAAATCTTTTATCCTATACTGGGTTCACAAATGTACCGACTTTTTAAATATATATACCGACTTCTTCTAAATATACTTGCAGAAGCTTCTCTAAATTTACTGGCTTGCTAACTAAAACTTTCACCCGCTTTCCACTGATACATACATACATATATCGAGGTCATCATAACGATGAATTGGGGATAACATCTGAATAAATTGTAAACGCAATTGCTTGTGTGTTAGATACTGCTACTTGACGAATTTTAAATTTATTTTCATTTTTTTGTTCTAACTCAAAACGTGTCATTTAAGAAGTTCTACAGGTTACGTGGGTTCGAATTCACTCCAGGAAGCCATAAAAATTTGGTATTTTTCATTTCTTGGGTTTTAGTAACAAAACAAAGCGCCGGCATTTGAGTTCCGCCACTTTCAACACGCAATGTCTCAATTCGGCGGAAAGTGGGGGGAACAGGAGGTGTTGAAAAGAGAATGGAGTGTCACTTAAAATTGGAGTTCTCTGGTTCCCTCACTGCCTACCCTGCTATATGCGGGTAAAAAAGAAAAAGAAGTTGTACCACTTAACATAGAATGTCATGAACTCAGGTAGAAAGCAGAGAACGGAGTATTTTGACACCAGGTTCTGTCTATCGACCCTGTTATGCGGAAAGTATTAAAAGCTCAATATATTTTTTTTTATAATAAATATTTCTCTCACAGAAGGAGTAAGCTGGTCACGAGTGGTAGTAACAGCGGCTCGCGAGCTACACAACGGCACGCTACAGTGTGAGGCAAGACAACGCCGCCCTGAGATACCCCCCGCGACGCCGTACGACGTGCTCACCGCTAAACTGGAGATTCATGTCACTTGTAAGTGTTAGGTTGAAATTATTGTTACTATTATTTATAATTGATCAAAGGCGGCAAACAAGCAGAAAAACCACTTGATGGTATGCGGTTACCTTCGCCAATAGACATCTACAGCACCAGACGAGTTATAAATGCATTGCCGACCTCGACTTGTACAGATGGAAGGAGGAGGCCGCCATCGCCACCACTTTTTGGGCAAAGATGGATGGGAATAGGAAAAATTTATATTATTGTATACCAGTTGTAACCCGCGGCTTCGATCGCGTGGTCAACGGTAGTTCATACTATAGTGTATAGTGCGTATAAGCATTTGATTGCTTTGAAAGCGTTTGTGGTGGATTTCAACGGCGCGTTTTGCCTTGTTACCAGAGCGAGGAAATGAAAATACTAAATAATAATAAAAGTTTTCTTTTCCTGGAATGGGAATCGAACCCATAACCTGTCGTGTTTATGCAATATTATACTTTTGAGCCACGACAGGCCTCAATAATGTAATAATATATATGATGTAAATTAGTATCTAATTAAATGTTCAATGCTCAGTCACAGTCATGCATATATCCTGTGATTACGGTTATACTGTTTCAATTACAGTAATCATCTAATATCGGTAAAAGCTAATTAATTATATTGAGACGCAATGGGATAATCTGAATGTAAACAAAATTGGTTGTGGGTTCGATTCCCACATGAGGTAATTATTATGTTTAAATTATTGTTATTTGATCGCTTTGGTAAGAAAAGTTGAGTTTCGCCACTTATTACGAATTTGTCGAATTTAAGGAGATATCGGCGGGCGGAGTGATTTGACACTAGGTTCTCTGACCATAGTTGGGGATATAAAGTGTCACTTAATAATTTAATTATAGAAATAGGTATATTTACAATCTGTTTGAAAATCGAACTTGCTATCCCCAGGTTAAGTAAATTTCCCACATAATTTTGAGCTATGGACCAAAATATTAGCAGCTTCACGCTCTATCCTGCGAAGTAGGGCAGTTATAGGTCAGACTGAATAAATGAAAATAATTTTAAAATAGGTATATTAAATTTACTATATTGTTAACAGATCCACCTTCCTTTGTGATATCTCGTTGGCCTGGTTTCGGTATATCATTGGTAGCGGGTGGCGCGGCGGCGTTACGCTGTGATGTTGACGCTAACCCGCCTGCCAGAGCTACCTGGATGAGGGATACGGATAGACCTTCTAGGTATGTATGTTATAAACTATACCTCCTATTGACAGGTCCTTTTATTGTGACGTTAGGAAATGCTGATTACGCAAACCATCCGTGTGCATGCAACCTACCTTACGGATAGATGATATTATAGGACTCATAAGTAAAACTGACAATATCCACTAAAACCCTCTCCACTAATGTGAGGCAGTTTTACTGAGAAGAGCCGGCAGAACTGCCTTCCTTACCGGTGATAGCTTCCGACAGGGCTGACAATAGTGACCTCTTTATATTAATAGACGATTCGAAAGAGCTTGTAATAGCCTATTTGAATAAAGAATATTTTGATTTGGTCGCTCGCGCATGCCACTACGACACCTCGGTGGACGGCCCGCTTATTAAAAGCCACCATCGCGTTCAGGGTGCTCAGGGATTTCTTCCTTTGCACCCGCAGCCTCGATGACTTGCAGAAGAGTCACCACGATACTCGCGCAGTAGTTTCTCTAGGGTAGTCCTCGCTTCTCGGCCTTTAGGCTAAGATCAAAATGTGGTATCTATCGACAGAAACTAAAATGGTAACTTTACAGGAGAACGATTTTAAGTTACTAAATTGTAGTTTTGTCATTATTCAAAGGATTCATAAAGCAGCATTCCACTTTATATGTCATAGCAGGGTAGTAGAATCAAAGACGTTGTTAATTGGCGGAACTCAACGCCGCGATTTGTCTTACCAGAGAAGAAATATACCAGAGAAGTAACATAAACTTTTTCATTCTAGCCTTAATTTTGTTACACAATTAATGAACTAAAATAGAATTATATAGCAATAAAGCTTACAAAGAAGGATTATTTTAACTAAGTGTAAACTTAAATACCTGTTAAGGGATTCCTTCAACTGCTTACGAAAAAGTTCTAATTGAAACTCAAAATAATTACCGAACTTTTGAAAAGCAACTAATATTTGCCTTTCGTTTTAGTATAAAGTGACTTCAAAGAGTTTTTATAACTTTTAATGATCACATTATTGTTATGATTAAAATTTTGAATCTTTTAATTCCTTTTACAGACTTGTTAATAAAAAAATAAAAATTACGTAGCTCGATAAGAATGTATTGCTTAACATCATCGTGACCACTAGGGACATGAGTTCGAATCTTGTTAAATATTTATATCATTTTTTAAAATATTTTCTTGTCTTTAATAATTTAAATTTTAACAAGGAAAGGAAACCAAATTCAAATAAAATACATCAAAAAGTAAAACCATTACGAATTACTCAAAAACTACTTGACTATCATATAAAGAAGAATCATCAAAAATGGCTCACTCAGTAAAAAGCTATGCGATAACACATAAAAAATACAGTCGAATTTAAAACCTTATCCTTTTTTGAAGTCGGTTCTATTTTTTTTCTTATCCTTAGCGTCTTAATAAAATATAAAAACGTTAAAAAAATTTTTTTAGCTTCACGCTGTATCCCGCATCTAGCAGGGTAGGTAGAGGGAACCGGAGAACCTAGTGTTAAGACACTCCGTTCCCCACTTTACGTCAAATTGAGACATTGCGTGCTTAGTGGCGGAACTCAACGCCGCGCTTTGCCTTGTCACCAAACCCAGGAAATGAAAATACTAGACTTTTATCTTATGAAAGGAGTATTCATAAAAATAAACAAACAATAACGTAAATCTGTATAATAAAACTGAGAAGTTAATTATAACTTCGGATGTGTTCCGTTCACATGTTATTCCTTTTCGTCTTTATATGGTTTCTATTATTAAAGGAAATTTATATGAGCTTCACGCTTTATCCTGCATAGCAGGGTAGTCAGAGAGAAGTGTCGAGACACTCTGGTTTCTACTTTTCATCTTAATTTGGGACATTGCGTGTTGAATGACGGAAGTCAACGTTGCGCACAAAACTTTGCAGACAAAACACTGAAAAATGACAAAAACGAATCACGGGAACGAAGTGTCTTAACACTAGGTTCTCAGGTTCCCTCTGCCTACCCTGCTATATTCGGGATACAGCGTGAAGTTTACTTTTGGCGTCTTAAGAAAAATATAATTTCCTTAACACGCCAAAAGTAGTATAACTTAAAGAAATGTAGGTCGCCAGTACAATTTGATAGTGACATTACAAAAAAACTTAACATCCATCGTCATCCATAATATACCAGCTTCCCTAAATATACCGACTTCTCTAAATATACCGGCTTTGTTAAATATACTGGCTTCACTAAATATTCCGACTTCTCTAAATATACCGGCTTTCTTAAATATGCCGACTTCTCTAAATATACCGGCTTACCTTTTTAAAAATTTTAATCCTCACCGCTAGTAGGTACTATCTCTGTTCTCAAACAAAATTTTCAAAGTAAACGCACGAAGTCTCTAAATAACGTAGATTTAGAGTTGTGCCCAATTTTTCTTGGAAAGCGTCCATTTTTCAAACATGAACCTCTTATTTACGTTTAGCCTTAGCAAGATTGTTGGGCTTATTTACAAGGAAACTAAGTTTTTGAATACTTATGTTAGTTTTTGTTGTTTTGACGTTTATATTTTTATTCTTCTATAAGGAAGATAGAAAACCTAGTTTAAAAATAATTATTTCTTTACTATCAGCTTAATTTGGGACTGTGCGTGTTGTAAGACAAATTTAAGGAAATTAATGTTTTGACAGTTGCCTCTCAATACATCTTTGAAAATGTAATGTATGTTAAGAAAAATATTAATAGTTTTACTAGAATTGGCGATGTACACAATATAAATACAAGGAATAGGTTTAAACTTGCAGCGCCTGTAACTCGATTGCATCGAGTCCGCAATTCTTTTATGGGACAGTGAGTATGCTTATACAATAGGATCCCAGGAAAAGTCCGAGAATTTTCTATTTCACAATTTAAAAAAATTGCGAAAAGACGTTTGTGTGTTAAAAGTTAATACCTTATTAGTGATTTTATAAATGATAACACGCCTTGGAGACGTCATGAACAAAAACAAAAAAATCGTTGATGGATATCAAATGAAAGGACTTAATTAACACGTTTCAAATAACTAGCTTATTTACATAACTAGCTTTTATAGCTCACTATATTTGTATTTGCTACCTAAATTTAAATAAAAATAAAGAACCAACAAACCTACATAGACAAGCTTAACTTATTACAGTCTCAGTAAACAGTGTAAAGTGAACCGCTAGAAGTTATCTTTTTCTGCCACTCACTGAAGTGCCAAAGATAAATTCATTTTCACTGAACATTTCTCTATTTTAATTCTTGCTATTTCTTTTAGGTTTTTACTATTGTGGAACTTCATTTGTTATCTCACTTTGCAAGCTGTTTAATGATTGCTAGCGTCCCCGTTGACGCGTTAATAACGCGTTGTCTTTAGTAATGTAAATGTCACTTGTATAAACATAGATGTCAAACCATGGTAGTGTGTGTAATATTTATTTTATTAATTTAATATACTTTTTATGCATTATGTACAAAAAAAATATTAGCATTCTGCACTCCTTCTTTATATAAACTATGTGTGCCAAATTTCATGCTCCTCCGTCCGCGTTATTTTCGTAAAAAGGAGTACAAAGTTTTTGCAATCTACTAAATGGTTACAGTTGTTTCATGTAAAATGTAACTTTTTTTTAGCTTCACGCTTTGTCCCGCATAGCATTGACAGAGAAAACCCAGGACACCCGATTATCCACTCTCCATCCAAAATCAAGGAAAAAACTTTTTTATTTGTAATTGTTATTTAAATATAATGATTCCCTCAAGTTGGAATTGAACCCACAACCGCTGCTTGCAGTGAGACGTCCCATTAGTGAGATAGAATAAGCTTATTAAAGTACTTAATGATATTCATTTATTCTATACGAAATTCTTATCGCATATTGTAACAGCTGCTCATAGGGTCATGGATTTTGTCAGTTACTCTTTAATTCTAATTCTAAAATTAAATAGCTTATTCCCCACTAAGCGGACGGATTGTTGAAAGAGAACGGAGTGTCTTAACACTAGGTTCTCAATTTCCCTCTGCCTACCCTGCTATATGCGGGTTACAGTGTGAAGCTAAAAAAAAGTGGCTTAGTTGCTCATGGTTTGGTAGATGTTTAAAGAAAACGCGGCGTTGAGTTTCGCCACTTAGCACGTAATGTCGCGGCTTCGAGTGATAGCAAAAAAGTTTCTTGGCACTATGATTCTCTGATGAACAGGACATGTTTTTAGATTCCGCCAGTGGAAATTAAAATCCATTTCTACAAAAATGTCGAAATTAATTTCAAAATAACCTACGTTTCTTATATATGTATCTATTTATATACATGCTGATCAAATATTCGATTCGTACATAGCATATATCAAGATGAAGACAAGATTCGACGTCTAACGTAATTGTTAGGCGACGCACAGCCGCTGAGGTTCCGTGAGCTCCCTCAGGACCCATATATTTGACATGGAATATATTTTAATATATTATGTTCCTTGTTGCCCAAATTTGTATGGTATTTACGTATTCAGGAGGGTGGTAACATGTTTGAATCCGAAACAGATGTTAAATGCATTTTTTGTAGTATTGAAAAAAATATTAAATATTCCCTAATAAGATAAGGTATTACAAAAAATCTGATTCAATAATTTATAAAATATTTATTTACTAATGACTCTAACTGATGAGTTGTTTTTTGGAAAATTAGAGAATGAAGTATAAAAAACAAGAAAAAAAGTTTTATACTTCTTTATGTACAGCGTTTTTTACTAAAATATGATATATATGTATGTTATGTGGCAGAACTGAACACCAGCAAAGACTGAACAAGACAATACGCGTCTTACCTAAACAGTAATATAAACATAATCTCTTCCAGGAGTAGGAAACGAATTATTGCCTTTACCAATAACGAAAGACTATATATAACAGGACAAAATATAGATACATAGCTTCACTCTGTATCCCGCATATAGCAGGTTAGGCAGAGGGAACTTAGCGTTAAAACACTCCATTCCCCACTTTCCGCCGGCGGAACTCAACGCCGCACTTTGCCTTGTTATCAAACCCAATGGACAAAATATATAATTAAATAAGAGGCTATCGTGTTGCAGTGTGACAGTGTATGTATAAACGTAACTGGTTGTTGCCTCTGGAGAATGATTATATTTAAATTATATTTATAACGCCTGTCGTGGCGCAGTGGCACAAGCGTGCGACTGTAAACGCGACAGGTTGTGGGTTAGATTTCCACTCCAGGAAATGTTAGTATTTTAATTTCCTGGGTTTGGTAACAAGGCAAACACTCAACACGCAATGCCTCAATTAGGCGGAAAGTGGGAAACGGAATTGTTGTAAGAGAACAGAGTGTCTTAACACTAGGTTCTCAGGTTCTCTCTGCCTACCCTGCCTATATGCGGGATAATGCGTGAAGTTAAAAAAAAAAACTTTAAATTGTTGAAGTGAAGACAACAAAATATATGGATATATTTAACTAAACTCTCCATTCCAGCTCCCCAACCCCATTAGAAGTGGGGGCCGAGGATGGTGCTTCTCTCGGCTCTGCAACGTTGCGCTGGGGGCGCCTGAGAGAGAGTCATGCTGGCTGGTACAGATGCAGGGCGCGATGGATGGACACTGAGTACTCGTCTATTGGATATTATCTTAATGTCATGTGTAAGTATGTAAGAACTTTGTCAAATTTCTTCTCTTTGCTATGGTAGGACAAAGCACGGCGTTAAGTTCCGCCACTTAACAAGCATTGAATTTCGACATTAGGTTCTCTATGTTCCCTGTTATACGGAATAAAGTTGATATATAATATTGATTTATACTTTCGGTTCCCTGTTTGGTAGTTTTGGATGCTGGTTGGAGCTGGAGTACCTATTCGACTTTATCAGTTATTTAATAATAATAAAAATATATATATCAGTACGTTTATGCAAAGTTACCAGTGTTGGAAAACTCTAATTAAAATCTTGTAATATTATTTTAAATTGAATTTGTTAGAATACTATTATATTCAAGTATCGAAATATCTGAGAATTTTTGTATTTTGTCATCCAGAATTTATCAATGCACTGATCACGAATAAGCTATAGAATTACTTCTTAATTAATTTTTCTGCTCTTACGAGCGAGAGATATAACAGCGAAATCTCATTATAACCAACTAAAACATGTTTTGAGAAATTTCTTACATTTCTCTTCGACGAAATTTTCAATTTCCAAAATTCCATGACTATAATTAATTTTGAAAATGCCAAATACAGGAAATATTGAGATGGTACTCGTATATACGAGTATAATAACAATTTTACTGGTTAGTTAAAATTTGATAGCCCCTGACGAGAACATGCAAGCGGTGACCGAGTCTGATAGTAAGGATGAGCCACCAGAACACCAGAAAGTGGAAGTGCAGTTAGGCGGAAACGTACAATTTCATTGCCCTAAAGGTTAGTATGTGTTTTTTTTTATGAGATTTCTTATAATAATACCATCGTGGCGTAGTGAGATAGTAACTTAAAAGAAGAATAGGTTCGATGCCTGCTCGGGGGAATGATTTGAAGATATTTAAGATATGTTCATTTTTCTATTTTGGTACCGCAAATAAAATACAATTTTACTAGCTTTCCGCACACGGCTTCTGCCATATCGCGGGACATGGTACGGTGTAGTAGTAGTAGTAGTAGTCTTTTCCAAGGTGTAGACTATTTGTCAATTTTTTTTGCGATAAAAAGTATCCTATGTCCTTTTCCAACTTCAGTTCTACCTTCGTACCGAATTTCATCAAAATCGGTTCAGTGGCTTAGGCGTGAAAGCGTAACAGATAGACAGATAGATATACTATTAGTAAGGATATGGAATCTTTCTATTATATTTAAATGTCGTCCGAGTATTTTTTTATATTATAGTGTTTTGCGTCGCGCGGCATTTGACTGAATTATTGAAAAAGTTTGACTTTAACTGGATATTTAAATTTTATTTCTTGTTCTTTGCAAGTAAGGGCTGGCAAGCGAAGCGAGCATGGTTGAAGCTCCCTAGTTAATCATATTAGTACAATGGTCTAGCCATGGCTAATGGTCTAGCCATGGCTAATGATCTAGCCATGGATAATGGTCTAGGCAAATGTCGGAATAGGTTAATTCATACTTTATGTCTCTTTTGTCCAACTTCAATAATTTACGTATATTTATTTCACAGGTACCGTAGGTTGTTGGTGGCGACGCGTGGTGGGTAATTCAAGTGATGTCTGGGCTCCTGCCGGTTCACATCACGCGCATGGCGTGTTGGGTATGATACTTATATTATTTGATTTTGACAAAATTTATTTAGTGTAATTTGGTCATTTATAAGAAAAAGTATCTAATCTTCCATGTTTTATATTAGTTTTGCATTTACTGTAAGTATTTATTCGTAGTAGTATACAAGCGTGCGACATTAAACGTGACAGGTAGTGGGTTCAATTCCCACTCCAGGAAATGGAATTTTTAATTTCCTGGGTTTGGTAACAAGGCAAAGCGCGGCGTTGAGTTCCGTCACTCATTACGCAATGACTCAATTCGGTGAAAAGTGGGGAACGGAGTGTCTTAACACTAGGTTCCCTCTGCCTTCCCTTCTATATGCGGGATACAGCGTGAAGCATATAGAACGCATGGCTTAGTGGTCAGAGCGCTTGGACGGTTTCCAAAAGGCGCGGGTTCGAGTCCCGCTGCGTTCAAAATTTTTTATACGTTTTCTAAAAACGTTTTTCATTTCCTACGTGTGTGATTAACACTTTAAAAATTCAAAAACATTGCTATATTGTTTTATATTTTTGTATGTATTTTAAGCTAAGTATATATAAATAAATATTATTTATTTATAAATATATATAATAATTATTTATTAATTTAGCTATAAAAGAAGCGATATACGAAGAAGGTGGTGAATATAGATGTGTGGGCGCGAGAGCACCCGACTTGAAGCGGTTAAGGGAACTGAAACGCGTTACATTGAGAGTTATAGGTAAATTTCTAAATATTTTTCTTGCCTTAAGTATGTGAATGAGGCCTATCACGGCGGAGAGCGTGTGGCTGTAAGCGCGACAGGTTGTGGGTTCGATACCCACTCTAGGAGATGTAAATATTAAAATCATTTTTTGGTAAAATTTGATAAAAACATTGTAATTTATAATTTTAATATTACTCCCAAAATCAAAATCTACCAATTACTTCCTTGCTTTTTTTTTAATTTTAATTCTTTTTCTTAACTTGTAAATCCCGCAACATGTCATGTTCACTGGAAGAAATCTCTTTCTTTTTCTAGAAATAAATCCACCTTTGTCCACGAATTTCTTAAATATATTTTTTTTGTATTCTATTAAATGCAATAAAGAATATTCAATTATCGTAGGAGCGGCAACAGCAACGGTAGTGAGCGTAGATCAGACACCAAACGGCTGGCGCTTAGAATGTGGTGCGTGTGGACGTAACTTAAGAGTCGTTTGGCTTAGAAATGGACGGTCCGTCCCCGCGATCCTCACCCCAGACCTGGCCCAGCATTGCTGGAAGGCCGTCCTCCTGGTGCCAGAGCCTGATGAAATCTGGTGTGTGGCTGTATCTACAAATGGAGGATCAGTGGCAGTATTTCCAAAGAGAACAGCTCAAACGTCGCCGTCCCCAGCAAGACACGCAGTCAGAGCGCTCCACGCGTCCAGTACAAAAGCGTGTTTAACGCATTTCTTACTAATTATTGGACTATTATTGATTTAGTTTTAAGTTTGTGTGTCGATGTTATGTATAGTAATATCGTCGATAACTTCTTTTTGTTACGGCTAGTTAAATTACTCTAGTTCCACTCACGTTCTATGTGTCTTGTTATACTGTCAGACGACTGATATATTAATACAAAGGTTAACTTAAATTGTTTTTGTGAACGAAACTAATTTGGAGTAAACCAAAAAGAAGTGATTTTTTATATTTTTTATGTTTTTAAAGTGTTAATCACACACTTGGGTTAAGAAAAACACTTTTAGGCAACCTGTAAAAGTTTCAACATAGCAGGACTCGAACCTGCGACTCTTGGAAACCATCCACGTAATTTTTAACGTATGGCTTAGTGGTCAGAGCGTTTACACGATTACCAATAGAGGCAGGTTTGAAATCCGCTGTGTAAAAAAATTATACATTTTCAAAAATTTCCTTATCCAAAATTCTAGACTAAAATTGAACAAAATAATCTCAAATAAACGAAAACAAATAGTTTCGTTGACAAAAACACTACACATAGTAGAGTCAATATGAATATCTGTTATAAGCAATGTATGTACCTAAGTTAGAAGTAGTGCGCTCTAGACGTGCGGTCCGCTAGACTCCGTCTCTAGGACTAAATGCACTTGTAGAATGTGTCTCATTGTATAGTCTTCGTAGCTCCTATAATCATTATTTGTTATACGCATTTAGTGGACTCTAGTTCGTTGCAATATATGATACAATATCACGTTTTTTCCCTCTTGGCTGAAAGAACCACGTTCTCTACATTCCGTCAAAAATTGAGATTTTCCATGTTGAGTGACGGAACTCAACGCTGTGAATACATACATATACGAGTATAATATAGAAATTAGCATTTTCTCTTCCGTAAAGCGAATGCTGGAACAAAAGCTCGGAGTTTGAGCGTCTAAGACTCTTGGAACACAAATGAGTTAAGTTTCATTACTTATTTTAATAGCGTCATAAAATGTCCGAGGAAATAAAAAGTTTGGTCTTAATATGCATTTCAATGTTTTGCAACGAACGCTATCCCGACGGGTTCTGCGCACACGGGTCCTAGTGCAAAAATTCAAACTTGTAGGAGAGCGAGTTCAGTAGTCCAAATGTTGGAATTTTGTCATTATTTAAAGATTTTTTTGTTATATTTTATGCTTTCATTATTTAATTTTGCTATTTTTAAAATTGATTCATTATTTAAAGATCCGTTAATCAAAGGATTTATTGTTCAAAGGATTTATTTTTGAAAGGATTCATGATTTAAAGAATTCTTTATTTAAGGGATTTGTGATTCAAAGGATTGTCTTCCTTTAAATAATGACAAAATTATAACCTTATTAACTTCTAACGATTTAAAGAGCTCTTGTAGAATCGTATTTTTACACTTGTACCAGTATACGCAGGACCTGTCAATCTGTACTTCGCGTCTATACCTTTCTTCTTCGCCCGTTTCCTTTCCCATTGTTACCTTAGTTCTAATAAGCGTTTAAAACAGGAATGAAATGTGCCAAATTGTTGATATTTGTAATAGAGTTTCCTATATTGAAATATATTGTGTTTATTGTGTATCTGGATGTTAGCGACGTGAACACCAAATGAAACTTAGAATTTATAAGTGCATATTCGGTAACTATAAGTTGGTTTGAGCTTTTGGACCCAAAAGCTCAAGCCGGATATCGCCCTACGGCATATATCTTATATTTTATATAGATGTCGAATTCATAAACATTGTGTATCATAGCTTAAAGAGAAACGTCATGTAAATTTCTATGTCAATTTTAGAGGTTCGTTTAGATCGGACGATTTTGTATGTAACATTTGCTACCACAATTTTTGCAATCTCGTAGTATTTAAATGTAAGTGAAAAATTTTTGTCGAACGTTCGATGTTGATGTCAGTTGTGTTATGTTCTTCATCGTCATTCGAACTTTCGAACTGGTTCCACAGACTGATATGAAAGAATTAGCTTCCTATTTTCCTACATATATAACTTTTTTTATTATCTGTATCACATATATAAGTAATTTTCCAAAAAAACTACTTTTCATTTAAAAAAAAGCTCCAAAAACAACTTTGAACCATTAAAAAACTCATAATACCTTCATAATCTGCTTAACAGTATTATATTTTAATATATTTTGTTAGGTTCCAACCGGAAGCTGGTTCTTTCCGCTAATCTGTGGCGAGACATCGTTGTTGTAACGGATTGTGATAAGAGGAGCGGCGCGTCGCGGGTCGGTTGTTGATACATTGAAACTGGTCGAGCTGATATTACACGGTTACTATATTTAGGCTTATAAACAAAACATTATCTAAAAAGGTGAATTATGCAGTGTTTTTGGTCTAAAATTAATTTGAAGGAATGTTTATATTCAAAATATACGTATTTTTTACGTTATTCTGCAGTTTCTACCTGATCTCTCTTAAAGAGAACCTAGTGTTAAATCACTGTGTTCTGTGCAGTATACCCAAAAAATTGCGTATTACGTGATTATTGTTCGTTTTTAAAATGTTTGTACCTTTTTTAGATTTGATGAGAGCTTATATGGGAAAACTCTGTTTCAATAATATTTTTTCACCTATTTTCATTACCGACCTTTCAATTAATAAAAAAATAAACAGTTATGTATACAAAAACAAATAATTCTTTTCCACGCATATATATATATATATATATATATATATTTAGTTTATCAAAATATCAGTGGATAGAAGATTTCATCTAAAAATAAAATAAATTTAAAAAAATCAAAATGCCTGATATAAGAGCCGTGTAATAAGAGCAATAGTTTAAGTTAGATTGTAGCGAAAAATATTTTTGTAACACATGAAATGTTGGTCAATTCGACAATGAAAATGTATATGAATTTAATGAGATCTTTGGTTTTCGCGATTTTTACATATGTTAAATGAAATTATTTTAACCTGATTATTCCCGTATATTTCTTTTAGCTTCACGCTGTTTACTGCACATAGCAATGTAGGCAGAGGGAACCTGAGATCCTAGTCAAAGTCAAAGTCAAAATCAAAGTTAAATAATTTTATTCTAAATAAGAAGTTACATGCTTCATTTTTTGAACGTTGAATAGTTTACCATCAGTTCATTAAATTAAATGCCTCAGACCTGAGAAGAACTGGCGCAAGAAACTCAGCGGGACTTTTCTTTCATTCAAAAATTCAGTGTTAAGACACTCCGTTCTATTAAGGTTTCCGTTCAACAATTTCCAACGATTTCTCTTCACATTTTTGGAAACCCGACGTTTCGAACTTTACAGTTTCAGTCCATGATCACTAGGTTCCTGAGTAAAATATACGTAAATAATTCGGTTAAAATAGTTTAATTTAACATATGTACATGAATTGTTTTATTTCCTAGAATGTGGAAAATAAATGAATAAAAGTCCGTCCATTGCGGAAATTCGAACTAGTTAGGTAAGCTAGACCCCTCTATCTCCTATCCACTCCTTGGCAGGGCTCTGAACATTCGGCTTACTTTCAAAATAAATTTTTAAATAAATTAATTACAATAAAAAAATAACACAAATACAAAAATGTTGTACTTTCCGTTAAATAAGTTGATAATTCTTCATACTTTGAAATAATCTTGACATTCAGTTTAGAGGCCCTGGTCTTTTAACGGCTTAAGATATATTATGTTACTACTATACTAATAACTAGCCAAGAGATAGATATAACGAATTCGATTCCCGCGTATGGCAAAAAGTTAATATTGTTGATTGAAATAACATCCCAAAATTAGATCTCATCGCCTTCAAAACTCATTAAAACTGATAACAACATTATGTCCCTTCCAAATTATGTATAAGTGATTGATTACTAACAATCAATACTACTGAACTTAGAAAGCTCAAGTTTACGATTTGCCTTCTTTAATGCGACTAAGAGAGGATTTTCTAAAAGAACGGTATTTTACAATTTACAGTAAAAGCCTACGAAATGAGATGCAAATATTATGGCAAGAATTATAAATTCAAGGCAAATAAAGTTACGCGCGAGGAATATAACTTCACGTTGTATCCCGCATATAACAGGATAGGCAGAGGCAATCTGAGAACTTAGTGTTAAAACACTCCGTTCTTTAAGATTTCCGTTCTTCTCAAAGTAGGCGAATATAGGTAACATAATACATTTTAAGACACATAGTTAAAATAGCTAGAGAAATCTATAGATAGATGAAACCTATACTAAAATACTTCTGGATACCTTCTTTGCACCTTCCTTTTCCTCTGTAGACGCCCCGCGACCCCGCACCTCTATAATATTGTATACTTTTTACTTATAACATGATGTATCTACTTTGACCGGTCAATGTGAAAAAAAAATGTGTCAATTTTGGTCAAAATTTAGAATTTCTATTAAATTGAATATCTAGTTTTAAAGTTGATGTAAAAATATATATATGGTTTAGTGTCTTTTATTATTTTTATTTTTTTTATTAATAAATTTTTGATATTTTCAATACTTATAAAATAAATAATAAAGTAACAAAATTAACAATTAATTTATTTTTGTACGATTTTATCCAATAATTTAAAAGGAAGTTATAAATCTAACAAGATTAACAAAAAGTCAAAAACAGCTGTTTTCTTATATTTCAATTTTCATAATAAATTTAATTTTACTACAAGGCACATAATTAGATACTTGACCTTAGACTCAATATTGTAAAACAACAAAAGCCTCAAAAATGGTATCATTATGAAAAATATTCATTCGTTCTCATTTAATTCAGATAATACCTACATTGACCGGACAAAGTCGAACAAAATCATCCACTCGAAGTTTCCTTAGCGTCCATTTCGACAAGTGTCGTGGTGCCAACATAATAGTACATTATATATATTTACATTTTATTATATATTATAATATACATGTGTGTTACTTTGATATTGGATGTACTGTACGTATAGATCATTCATCGCGATATGTGTGCGGAACCTCCTATACCGGAAATAAATAATCTAAATATATTTTGGTGTTTTATTACCTTCCTAGCTATCAATTGCAGTTCATAATACATACTATAGTGTATACTGAGAATTTGCGTTAAGTTGAAGGCTGTGAAGTAGCTACATTTTCAAATTTTTGACGAACAATCACGTCTGCCAAAATATCTATATATCAATACGTGAAGCAAAAACTTTGTATCCCTGCTTACGAAAATTACAGACGGAGGAGTATGAAATTTGGCACAAGTGACATATACATTGCTTAAGACAACGCGTTGTTAACGCGTCGACGGGAACACTAGTTAAAATAAATGAATAATAAAATATTCTATGTCCTGTTCGATACCTATAAGAATATGTGTGCACAAAGTTTCATGATAATCGATTGAGCAGTTTAGGTGTGAAAGCGTAACAAATAAACTTACATACATATACATTTATAATATTAATAGGAATTACCTTATTACGAGTCTCTGGTTATGATGGAATATGTTTGCATCTGGCAGAGGCGTAAATATAATTTACTTAACTCATTAAGATTCGTATATTTGTAGTGATATGGCTTCTGACTGTAAGCACGAGTAGTTGCGGGTTAGATTCTTACTCAGGGAAATATTATGTTTGAATTAATTTCATTTATCCTGTCGTGGCTTAGAGTGGCGCAGATTATGGGTTCGATTCCCACTCCAGGAAATGGAAAGTTTTCATTTCCTGGGTTTTTTAAACAAGGCAAAACGCGGCGTTGAGTTCCGCCACTCAATGTCTATATATATATATA